>PVJA010016261.1:0-43794 GCA_004027025.1 Myocastor coypus | reverse complement strand
CTTCCTTCTCTTCTCTCCCCTCCCCTCCCCTCCCCTCTTCTTACTCCTCTCCCCTCCCCTTCCCTGCCCCTCCACTCTTCACACCCCACCCTTCTTCCCTTCCCTCCCCTCCCCTCCTCTACTCCCTGCTCTCTCTCTCTCTCTCTTTAATGATTTTCTGGTAGTACTGTAGACTGAACCCAGGACCTCCATACTAAACTCCATCCGCCAGCCCTTTTCAATGTTTCCTTTCTTTCTGATTTCACCGAGTCACTAAACTGTCCAGGCTGGGCTCACACCTGCAATCCTTCTGCTTCAAACTCCTGGACTACTGAGATTACAGATGTGCACCACCATTTCCAGTTCCACTTTCTTTTCTTTTTTTTTTTTTTTTTTGTCTTTTTGAGACAGGGTCTCACTGTGCAGTTCAGGCTGGCCTTGAGCTCACTTTTGTAGCCCAGGCTGGTCTCGAACTCGCACTGATCCTCCTGCCTCAGCCTCCCGAGTGCTGGGATTACAGGCGTGCGCCACCACGCCCGGCTCCACTTTCTTTTCTAAAGACTGTTACACTCTCCATTTTCCTACTGACACAAACATAGGTAACTTCTTTCTAGGTAACTTAACAAGTATCTGAAGGCTGATCACTTGAAAATTTCTAACATTCTGCCTAGGAGAGCCATCTTTTCTTGGTTTAATATTTGTCGTTATGCTACTGTCAATTCTTTTTTGTACTACACAATAAAGTGCCTGAGATTTGGGTAATTCATAAACAATAGAACTTCATTTGGCTTATAGAGCTGGAGGCTAAGAAACCCAAGATTGAGTGGTTACTCCTAGGGAGGGATTTGCTCCATTGTATGCATGCCCTGCAGAAAGCATGAGCCCTTAAGAGTGAGCCATAGATTGAACTCAGAGCCGGAAACTTTTTGTGGTGGTTGATACATTGTGTCAACTTGGCTGGATGAGCTCCCCATGCCCTGGGGCCTCAGGGTCCCCACCTGCACAGGAAGGGCAACTGGACAAGCCCACCAAGTGACTCAGCACAAAAAGTGTGCCTAAAGGGGTTGAGGCAGGCTTCTCCGAGCCCCTTCCTTCAATCCGATTGATCACTGCAGCAGCCCCATTTGGGAGGAGCTTGGATCTTGGCAGTGGCCGCAGCCACTTCCTCTGAGGAGCTCTGGGGTCTTCGCAGTCCGTGCAGAAAGAGAAGAGGCTTGATGGATGCTGCAGCTGCTGTTCCTCCTCTGCCCTTCCCTGTTTTCTGCTTCCGTGAATGGCTGCCCTCGGCCTTGTGCCACTCTGCCTGAGAGCCAGCCCAGTCTAGACTGAAACCTCCACAAGCTGTGGGTGAAAAAAACCTTTCCTTGCTTAATTTTGGGTGTCAGTATTTTGTCCTAGCAAGGAGAAAAAAGTAACTGAGACACCCATTTACACTCAGTATTAATCCGCCAGGAGGCCAAAGCCCTCAAGACCCAGCTATCTTCCAGTAGGCCTCACCAGACACCGCTGCACGGGGGGCTAAGTTTTCCACACATGTTTTTGGAGGGTCACTCTCAAGCCATGACGCTTTCCCTTAGCCCCCCAAATCATGTCCATCTTACATCCAATTCATTCCAATCCACATATATTCATCTAAAACTCTTTAGCCCAGGGCCAACTTACAAAACCACAGTTCAAAGCTGCCTCTAGATGAGATACAGGCGAGACTTAAGCACAGCTCACCCCCGGAAAGCTGTGAGTCAGTGAACTGAGACAAGTTATCTGGGGAACTTCTGAGCTCTGGAGCAGGGCAGGCCTTAAGGAGGAATAAAACCCAACAAGGCAGACTTTAAATCCTAAGCCTCTAGAATAACCCTTGCTCCATAGGCCACTTCTGGGACTCACAGAGGATCTGCTTCCCACTCCTAAGCCTCTCCAAGTCTCCCTGGCTGGAGCTGTGCTAGCACCTCTACCTCTGCAGTTCTACTGAGTGTGGTCCCTAGCAAGAGCCTTCTGTGGTGGCTCTGGCCCTCTCACAAGTCCACCTGGACCCCCAGGGTGTCCAATACATCTTTGGAAATCTAGGTGGAGGCCTCACAGCCCTGCAGCTATGCACTGCTGATGGTCCCCAGCCCTTACTATTGCACCACACCTGGGGTGGCCCTGGAGCGCTGCACCAGAATGCGCAAACAGATTTAGAAGGCGCCTGATATCCCACACATACCTGTCTGACAACTTGCCCTCAAATTCCTAGCTGGCCTCAAAGAGCTCTGAAATGCCTCTGGGATCACTGGCCCAAGGTCCTAGCTGCCTTATGGGTCACAACCCCGGCGGGAGTCAAACAACCAAAACACAGGGTTCACCTAAAGCCATCACAAAATGTTTTTTTTTTATTTGGAAATACAGTTTTGAAGTAGCCACCAAAATTATTTTTTGGTTTGGGGTCACCGCAACATGAGGAACTGTATTGCAGGGTCACGGCATTAGAAAGGTTGAGAACCACTATTTTAGCAAAAGGTCACTTGGCCACAACCTGAATAGTCTGTCCCAAAACACACTTTTTCACTGTTTAGATGGCCAGGCTTCAAACTGCCAAGTACTCCCACTCTGCTTCCCTTTTAATTACAAATTCCCTCTCGAAGTCATTTCTCTCTCATCTCCTTTTACTGTCAGCCAGGACAAGGAGCCATGAAGCCCTTCAGTGCCTCGCTGCGTCGATAGTCCTGGGAGAAATCCTCACCCACTGCTCTGACAGTGGGCCTTCACCAACTCAGGACACAATTCTGCTGAGTCCCGTGCCCCTGCATAGCAGGAACAGCC
Organism: Myocastor coypus; assembly: GCA_004027025.1. Lineage (NCBI taxonomy): Eukaryota > Metazoa > Chordata > Mammalia > Rodentia > Myocastoridae > Myocastor > Myocastor coypus. The sequence continues at coordinate 41,016 of PVJA010016261.1, read as the reverse complement.
CTTAGTCCCGTTCCCATATTGGGCTCCTGACCTACATTTGTCATCTTGGGGTTTTCACTGTACATATTTTTACTAGCATTTGGACCAGATTACCTATTCGGGTAATCTCTAAGAAGTTCCACACTTTCCCAATGGTTCTCTTCTGATTGCCTCATTCGAATCACCATCAATACACCTTTCAGAGAACTCTTGTTTTGTTGTTTCTCTTCTTCATGCCTATTCCTGCAAATTCTTCCAGCCTCTACCCACTACCTGGTTCTTTTTTTTTTTGGCTTTTTGAGACAGGGTCTCACTGTGCAGTTCAGGCTGGCTTTGAGCTCACTTTTGTAGCCCAGGCTGGTCTCGAACTCGCAACGATCCTCCTGCCTCAGCCTCCCAAGTGCTGGGATTACAGGCGTGAGCCACCACGCCCGGCTGTATTTTTTTTTTTTTTTTTAATAATCAGAGTAAGTTTAATTTTGATTAACACAGGTCTCACCTTGACTTGGTAGTAAACAACCAAAGAGAAAGTATACCCAAAACAAGAAAGAGAAATCGTAATATCAATCGCTTTTAACTATACAAACGAGGGAACAGTTAACTAGCACACATAGGTTACAACAAAAAACACTTTTGATTTAATTTTGAGACACCGACATGTTTGTTACTGACAAGAGAACAAGAACTGGAATAAAATGGGCAGTCTCAAATGGTACTTAGTGACTCTGTTGGACAAAACCTATGGTTTGATTCTCTCTTGGGTGACTAGGAATATGCACCTTTGGGTCCACAAATGCTGCATCTGAACATGTTCTTCCTATTTCTCAATACTTTTCCTGAGTTATGCTCCCAATTTATGCTTTAGGACTCTCACACAAGAAAAACAATGTGATATTAAAACTGTGTGTTCAATTTATTTCAATTAAGATTATAGTCTTGAGGTGCATCCATTTTCCTACAAATGGCTCATTTCTCCTTTTTATGCCAGATACACTACTATATATAAATACCACATGTTTTTCATCCACTTGTCTTTTGATGGTCATATAGGCCAATTCCAAGATTTAGCTGTTATAAATTGCACTGCTATAAACACTGGTGTACAGTTATTGCTGGGGTATGATACTTCAACTCTTGAGAAGATACCCAGGAGAGAACAGCTGAGCCAAATGGAATCCTTAGTTTTAGTTTTTTTTTTTTTTTTTTTTTTTGAGGACTCCCCATATTGATATCCATAGTGGTTGCAACAGTTTTCACGTTTAACAGCAATGAGAAAGCGTTCATAATTTCTCCAGCCTGGCCAGCACTTGATATTACTTCATTTCCTAATCATCACTGTTCTTCCTCGCTAACGCTGGTGCCGCTGCCGCACACCTCCATTTCTTGGTTCCACCGCTCTTCCTGAGGAGCGAAAGGCAGCATCGCCCTTTCAGGAAAAATCGAACTCGAGCTACCGACTGTCAGCGTGGCCAAGCATCCTGTCTGAGGGGCCGGTCCGAGGGCACTGCTGCGGCCGCCACCACCGCGCTGCGCCCGAGCCCCCCACTACCTGGTTCTTAAAGTCCTTTCCATATTTTGACATAGTTTTTTTTTTTTTTTTGTCTTTTTGAGACAGGGTCTCACTATGCAGTTCAGGCTGGCCTTGAGCTCACTTTTGTAGCCCAGGCTGGCCTCGAACTCACACCGATCCTCCTGCCTCAGCCTCCCAAGTGCTGGGATTACAGGCGTGCGCCACCACGCCCGGCTCTGACATAGTTTTGATAGCAATAGTCCCACTTCTCATTACTTCTTTCTTAGTGTTTTGTACTGTAATAGCAGAATACCATAGACTGAGCCATTTATAAAGAACAGAGATTTATTTATTTCCGTGCTAGAGAGGAGGGGGCATCTTAGATGATGGGGTCACATCTCCTTAGGGCCTTCTTGCTGTATCATGACACAGCAGAAGGACTCATACGGTGACAAAGAACTCAAAGTCAAATTCTCAGACTCCAACTTTTATAACAGGCATGAATCCCTTCATGAGTACAGCCTGCGTGACATGTGCACCCCTGGTAAGCTCTCCCTCCCACTACTGCTGCCTTAGGGATAAATTTTCCTACATACCCTTTTGGTGGATACTCAAACCAAAGCAACTACTCAGTAGAACACTCCGTTTTATAGATAGGGCCATTATTTGTTTTTTGAGGGTTTTTTTTTTTTTTTTTTTAAAGAAAATACATTTAGTCCAGGGTCTCACTATGCAGCTCAGACTCATAATGATCCTCCTGTTTTCACCTCTCCAGCGCTGGGATTACAGGCATGTGCTACCATACAGAGACACAGTGCATGCAAGGGGATGGCGGGGCATGTGGTACCAGGGATACAACCCTGGTCCCTGCGCTTTCCTAAGCAGCTTAGTCTGTTTAGCTATCTCACTGGGCCAATAAAAAATTGCAGGTTCCATCAGTAATTAGTTGATAAAATATAACAACAGAAATATTGTCTCCAAATTGTTAAGGTATTTGAGTGGTAAAAATAACACAAATTCAAAATGCCTAAGCAGAAGACAAACCTTCCCTCCCACCCTGTCCAAGAAATCATTTCTTTCATAAAAGAACTGAAGGACACCTCCCCCTAAACCACCATACCACCACTTCAATTTCTTCTCCAACGCCAGCCTTCTCTGGAAAATTAGCTGGGAATAAAGTGGGAGGGAGAAAAGCCAATGCAAAATTCTGAACTGCTCCACAGCAAGGGAAGTGCGGGAGGCTTGTTACCATTTATTTCCTCCAGTATATCATTCAATTTCAGCTGTCTCGTGTTTCAGAGGTAGCTCGCCCATTTCTCACTTACATGCCTCAAAAACATCTCCCTGGCATCTCATTCTCCCTCTCTCTGTCTTTCACCAGCGTTTCATTATTTCTTAACTGTCCCTCTCATGCCTATCTCCCTTTCTCCCAGTGATCCACGTGTCCTCATTTAGCAGTTTTCAGAAGCCAGGGAGAAATGTTGCAAATAAAGTTAAATATGATTAATATCTTGAATTCCTTGAAATATGACATGCATGAGTTACAATGAAACCTCTTTTATTTCCCCATGAAATGCTTTTGCATAATGAGAAAGAAAATGTCCTCTATGCCCTAATCAGCCCTGACAGTTCCTGGACTCCCAAATACTTTTATTTATGGCATTATTTATTTCATCTCTAATAAGAGGAAGGGGGCACAGCACCATCCACGAAGCCCACAGTGGAGAGGGAGATGGTCTAGGGTGGACAGGCACAGAAGCTGAACCAGCAAAGAAGAAAGGGAGTGCTTCTAAAGGAACGAAGGTTGGGATTGAGAGGTAAGAGACCTGGACCCAGAAGAAGAAAATGGGTCACTTTCCCAAGGCTGTTAAGAAAAGCTCTGAAAAGGAAACTAGCTTCTGAGTGGCAAGATGAGGGTTACACATCAAGGAGTGCCAGAATTCTGGCCTGGATAAGGCTGGAAAGCGAACCTGAGAGTGGGGTCTGGTACTGAAGCTGGGCTCAAGGAATATGAATCTGAGCTGGGGCTAATGGGCCCTGCACAAAAAGCAGCTAAGAGAAGCCCAGGAAGCCCTCTACATTTGAAGTCATCTGTAGCCCACAGGGTTCCTCTTGGCTCAAACAAGGACCACAATTGCGTGTTCTCCAGATACTCTTGGCCTGGTGGCCTGGGTTACAGTGAGTAGTTCACTGGGCAACTCTGGGAGTGAGAGCCCTGGGGCCATCTCAGTCCTCCAAGTGTATGTGTGAGAGATAGAGAGGTCTCAGATGCATCACATGTATAAAGTATATATAACATTTTACAAAATAAAATATAATGTTTTAAAATTACTCAACATCACAAAAGGAGGTATTGGTTTTTCCTCCTTTCAATTAGACACTATACTTGTTATAGGAAGAATTTTAATTCAAGCCGGGCGTGGTGGCTCACACCTGTAATCCCAGCACTCGGGAGGCTGAAGCAGGAGGATCAGTGCGAGTTCGAGACCAGCCTGGGCTACAAAAGTGAGCTCACGGCCAGCCTCAACTGCACAGTGAGACCCTGTCTCAAAAAGACAAAAAAAAAAAAAAAAAAAAAAAAAAAAAAAAAAAAAAAAAAAAAAAAAAAAAAAAAAAAAAAAAAAAAAAAAAAAAAAAAAGAAAAAAAAAAAGAATTTTAATTCAAATGAGCTCAAGTCATCTGTGCAACTCTGTCATTCATTCCCGAGTCTGACTTTAGCCAATGAGTCTGACTTTAGCCAATTCTCTTCAATCCCGCACAGCCTCAGTGTTCTCCTCTGTATAACGGGAGACATGAGGAAGTCAGGTCCCTGTGTGAAAACAAATGAAATTATATAAAATTACAGCACAATGTGCACTTTTGGAATCAGCACATACTCAGAAACCACGAGCAAGCCCAGTGAGAGTAGGACCCTGGGGCCGCGCAAACAGCGGCAAGACACCAGGCCAGGAGCTTCCAAATACTCTCCTTCCAAAGGCTGGGGGTGCAATTTCCCTCTGGAAAAGCTCACCGCAACACACACCCACTCGGGCGGCCCCGCCCTCGCTACTACGCACCACCCCCTCGGTGCAACTCCCGGAGTTCGAGGTCACGCAGGAGGACGCCAGGAGCACACTTGGGAAGCTAAACGCCGCCGGCCGCGGGAGACTTCTGCAATCCACCTCAGCCGCACCGACGCGTCGCCCTGGCCGGGACCCCGTGCCCCGCTCGCGGACTCCGTGCCCTGGGCGCCCTCCAGGTCTCCGCTCGCGCCGCCCCCCCGCCCGCCCTCCGCCGCCCTCCGCCGCCCTCCGCCGCCCCGGCGGAGCCGCCGAGCTGCAGTCCAGACCCGAGGGCTGGCTGCGGCGCCAGGCCCCGCCCCGCCCCCATTATCATTAGCAGATATTACCCTAAACACTTGCTCTTTACCTCCTTTCTCCCTCCAGGCATTGGCGAGGCGGCCTGTCAATCAGCGCTCGGGCGGCAGCCCCCCGCGCGGGGGCTCGGAGATGCCAGCCTCGGCGACAGGCGGCGGCGGCGGCCACGGCGCAGACACACACCCTCCCGCACGCGCGCGCAGGGGCGCAGCCGGGGCGCGGGTGGCGGAGGCTCCCTCGGAGCCCGGCGCCGGGCGGGGAGGGCGTGCGCCGCGGGGGCCCGGCCCTGAGGCGCGGCATGGAGGAGGAGATGCAGCCGGCGGAGGAGGGGCCCAGCGCCCCCAAAATCTACAAGCAGCGCGGCCCCTACAGCGTCCTCAAAACGTTCCCCAGCCGGCGGCCGGCGCTGGCCAAGCGCTACGACAGACCCACCCTGGTGGAGCTGCCGCACGTGCGGGCGCCCCCGCCGCCGCCGCCGCCGCCGCCCCCGCCGCCCCCGCCGCCCTTCGCGCCGCTCGCCGCCGGCCCCATCAGCAGCAGCGAGCCGCCGCCGCCGCCGCCGCCGCCGCCCCAGTTCCCGGCGCAGACTTCCTACCCGCCCGCGCCCGGCCGGGCCACCGCCGCCGCCCCCGCCGCCTCGTCGTCGTCGCCGTCCTGCACGCCCGCCGCGCCCCAGGGCCACCTGAGGACTCCGGCGCCGCCGCCCGCCGGCCCCGCCGCGTCGTCGTCGTCGTCTTTCGCCGCCGTCGTCAGGTACGGGCCTGGCCCGGCGGCCGCGGGTGGCAGCAGCGCGGGTAGCGACGGCGCCAGCCTGGAGCTCAGCGCAGGTACTCACTCTCGGGCGCAACTTGGCTTCTCGCCGCGGTGGGGAGCGGGGCGGCAGGGCCAGCGGCCGGGACGTTCGAGCGGCTCGCGCGCGTTACTAACTTTGGGCTTCCGACGGCGCGGGCTAACAGGTGGCTCCGCGGCCCAGATCCCGCGGGCCCTGCGGCGCCGGCGCCGGGGGCCTCGGGGCGGCGACAGCGGCGACCGCTGGGCAGCGCTCGGGCGGGCCCGCGCGGAGCCCTGCTCCCCTCGCCGTCCACGTTCCACTGGGTCCCAGACTCCGGCTTCCGCCCTCTTCGCTTGCTCTCCGGCTCTTCTCCACCCCGGAGGTGCCTCCCAGGCTCTCCGGGGCGCTCGGCGCGCGCCGTCCACTCCGCCGTGCGCCCGCGCTCTCTTCCTCCTGTCTCCTCTTCCTGTGCGCTCGGGGCTGCGGTGCGCGTGCTGCGGCCGGCGCGCTGGGGTCGGCTGGGAGCGTGCGACGCCGGGACCCTCCGCACCGCCAGTAGAGCACTTGGGTGCTGGGGGGATCTCTTCCCTCCCCGGGCCCGGACACTCGAGTCCCTGCTGGCAGTGTCGCAGGCCACACTTGCTAATGGCGCGGGGTCCTGACCTCGCTAAGGTATGGGTTCTAGTCCTGCTGACGTGCCTCGTGAAGGGACCCCATCCCAGGTGCAAGAGCAGCACACTGGCCAAGCCAGCGCCCCGCCTGGTTGTCTAGGAGGGACACGGTAGAGGCAAGGCCACAGCTGGAGCTCGCACCCATGGGTGCTCTCAGCTCCCTCGGATGCGCAAGCCACGTTTATGGGCTCATTAGGCTAAAAGTTCCTGCTCAGACCTTTCATTACGTTGTACCCCGCCCCCCAACTCTACCCAACCGTGAACCCTAGGGCTTTCTCCCCTTAATAAAAGTAGAACAATGTCTCTAAGTGAGCTATAGATGTCTGTATTGAATGTTCTGCTCTTTGTCAATATTTTGACAGTGAGAGATTGGTCTTGAGAAGAAATCTAATTGTAGGTTGTAGTATACTTACTCTTATGTTACTGATTTCAAAATTTTGGACCGTTAGGGGTGTTTTTTATGTGAGCTTCCTTACTGTTTTATGGGTTTTCCCCCTCTTTCCTCTACTTGCTCTTGGTTAAGTAGTCAGGCCATTGTGTTTTTATATTCATTGTTAGGCCGCTCCTTCCATTTTCCTCAATTTCTTACTTTTCCCATTCATACTCTGTCTCTGCATTTGGAGTCCTACTCTCCAGTGCTTCTTGTTCCTGCCTTTGTTTATTGCCTGGTTTATGGAGATTCCTCGAAAAGCGAGGACTGGAGGTCCCATTCAAGCCTGCTATTTCTCTCCTAGGTATTGTTCCAAAAGAATTGAAATTATACCACCATGATATATGTACACCCATGTTTATAGCCGCATAATATGTCATAGCTAAATCTGGGAAAAAACCGACTCCTTTGCCGGTTTACTTTTTTTGCATAATCTCAGTTCTACCCTCTGCACTGGGGTTCCCCACTGCATCCAACCTAGTTGAGTTTTCGATCTTTCTCATTTAAGGCTTAACTATATTTCCATATCTTACTTTTCACCGTATATACATCTATCCCCTCTCATTTCTTTCATCCCCAAATTCAAATTGCTTTTCCTACCACACCTTGGTTTTGCATCAGTTGTTTTCCTGTCCTTTCCACTGCCCCTCCTGCTGTCTTTGCTACATGTGGAATTTTTCTGCTTGTTTTTGTTTCCCCCTTATCATTTTGTTCTGTTTGCTTTCAGTGGTACCTGTAACTTCTCCTGAGCTTATTTTGTCTCTGTCCTCAGGTGGGAGTCAACGTCTCTGAATCTAAAGCGAAAGGGATTTTTTGATGCCTTTCAAAGTCCTTTTCTTTGGCTTTTATTGTCCAGGCCTGCCTGTCTTCCTGCCTTCCTGCCTCCTTCCCCCTTTCTTTTCCTCTTAACAAGGTCATAAAGTTGATAGCACTGAGAGCTGGATGCTTCTTGTTAGAAAAACGGGAAATATATGGTATATTTTTTTCATGCAGTGAGGAAAATAGTCTGAGGGGGAAATAAAGCCACAGGGCTGGACATTTGTAATTACCATCATAATATTAATCATTGGTAGACAGTGTCATCTCAACAGGTACAGTGATGTAAATGGCCATCGGAGGGACAGCCACCTGCAGATCTGATTGGTTCTTTGAGAAACTGATGGTTCCACTTTGAACCAATGAGCTTGTGCACACACCACAGCCGTTTAGGCGCGTGGGGTCGGAGTAGGGTGGTGCTTTGCCTGTTGCACCCTCACATGAGTGCAGTGGCAGTGTCCTGGCCCACCTAGGAAACTGAAAACAGTCTACACATCAGCCTGATGATGTGAGCCCAGGATAGAAGAGGCCTAGCCGACTGTCAGGGGTGAATGCAGTGGAAAGATGAAGGGGCTGAAGAGAATCTGATATGCCATTAAGGGCCATAAAGCCACTGAGAAGAGAAGTGTGTGATTAAAAATAGATTTTTTTTAACGGTCTTATAAAATCTCATGAAGGGTATGATTTTCCTTAAAAGGAGTAGTACACCATGATTTTAAAAGCATATTTTTCCTCTGTGGGAGGCTTAGAGTTAAAACCCACGTAGATCTTGATATGCAGCCTAAATTTGGCATCAGGAAATGGGAAATTGCATCTTTAAGCAGAGTACAATCAAAAATGAATTACAATAAATCCTATATAATTGCATAGGTCATTCTCTTTAATGAGATTTTATTAACCTGACTGTCAAGCTTTTGAGTCAGGCAGATATTTTATCTTCTTCAACTGATAAAAGTGTCAGCTATAAACCACCATATAAATATTCATAAATCTACACATCTGTGGCAGCCTATCAGCATCATTCTTTTGGACATTAAAAGCATTCTAATTACTTTCTGTCTAGCAGAGCTGAAATGCTGCCTGTTATAGTATGTGCTTGGCAGGCATGATTGCTTTTGTTTGCCATCACAAATAGCAGCATCCTATTTTATATACCGATGGTCCAGAAAATATTCAGGGATTGACTGAGCAGGATGAATATTAGGAAGCACCATCTGGTTTTGATAGCACCAAGTATATTAACTCATCTGTTAATTTTTGACACATCATTGATTTATTTATTTAGAAAAATTGCATCCTGTTTTGCTGTGTTGATGTTTGCCATTATGAAAAAAAATTGGATGGCATTTTTTTTTAAAGACATCATTCATTGATTTCAGACAGGGTGATACTTGCAAAGATGCTTTCATTTTCTAGCTTCTGTTTTCCGTCCCATAAAGTCCTCTCTTGAATAGAAGTTGCATCAATGTTTTAAGGAAATCATCTATTTTGAACTAGTTGGAAATTCTTCGGTAGACACAATATACAAATACATAAGGGAGGTTACTGAAAAATCTCTGGCTCTACATTTTCCATGTTAATATATTTCACCCTTCACTGGACTAAAATCAAAAGGTTACCACTAATCTTGAGTACTGTGATATCCTTCCTGGAAGCACAATTCTCCTGGGGATCTGCTGTGATGGGCACATTCCATTCAAGGCTTTTCTTACAAAGAAAAACCTTAAAGTAGGGAGACTGTTTGATTGCCTGCTCTCTATCCCTCTTCTTAATCACTTATCTGGTTTAGGATGGATTAAGCCACTTGAATCCAGAAGAATTTCAAGAAATGAATTTTTTAATTGAAAAAATAATCGTGGCTTTAGATGTTAGGGTGAGGCTAGGCGCAGTGTGCAGCATGATAGCACCCCGCAGGTTGCACAGTAAAGCAAAATAAGTTAGCAGTGGTCATTATAGAGTGCTTTGTGATTTGCTAAAATTTTATAGTATTTAATTTTAGGAGAATTAGAAATAAAGTGGGTTGTCTTGAAACCTATTTTGTAAGCTGTTGACTTTATACTGTGATGCCATCCCTTGAGTGTGGAGCATTCTCTCACTTTACAAACAGGTAAGAAGAGTGGAGATGTTCACACTGCTCCAGATTTGCTCAGCTGGGAATCCCGGATCAGTACCTTACACAACTGAGTGGACAGAGCTGCTGTTTGCCCTCTCAGTTAGAGTAATAGAGTTTTTTTTTTCTCATGCTTCTTCATGTGTCAATGTTAAGATACAAAATACTATTCAAATATGTCAAGGTATTGAAGAAAAATATAGCTGTAAGGATTTACAATGGCTATTTTTGTATTTATCAATTTTGAGAACAAATCCATCCAGAATGAAGCATTTTAAACACTGCAGGCAACAACAGTTTTATGATTGTAACTATCCTCTGATATTCTGAGTGCACTTTAATAGATGATCTTCATAATATAGTATATTACATAATGATTTTTCTCTCAGCATGTTACGAGTTTACCCTTCAATTAAGAAAACAAATCACGCTTGTCCCCAAGTCAGATTTTTCCCCTTAAAAAATCTATGGTGTGATGTGATTCATCCATATGACTAAAACTACCAAGTATTTTATAGGATACTGAAGAAATATATTCAAGCAGCTCCTTTTAGGCAGTCCTGCTTTAGCCTCTGCTTGTGTATTTGTTCCTTTCATCAAGGTTATGCCAAAGGTATATAGGCTGTAGATCATCTGAGTCTGCTGATTAAAATGCAAACAGTAAATACAACATTAGGTCTAGAATGAGATTATAGGATTAAATGAATGAAAACTACTATTGTGCCAGAATTAGCATTTCTGATCAATATCATCCTTTGATTTTACCAATAAAAGAACAAAGTGAAAGTTCTAATTTATTTTGCTTCATTGTGCAATATCTTAAAACCTATCCCCTTGTGTAGTTGGCTGTTAAATACTTTTTATTTGGTTTAAGTCATTGTAAAGAAATGGCACACAAACATTTGTGGGACTACATAATTCACAAACATGAGCTAAGCTAACAAGTAGAAGTATGGGTTTTTTTTACCTGTCTTGACAAGTGTACCTCCGTGATGACCAGGTGTTAACTTTGAGATTTTTAGCCAGTTCGAGCTCTTCTCTTCCCATGCCAGCAATTTCGGGTTCCACTAGAAGGCACCTCATATGCACACATATGTGTGCCCTGGGTCACACACACCTCAGGCTCTGGACCATGGAGTGCTTTAGTGTGGTTAGCTCAGGAAGAGGCCAGCATAAGCCCTCAAAGCAGTATGAATAGGAAATTCCTAGATCTAGGAGAGAAGATTGGCTGGATGGGCCAAGGAAGGTGCATGAACAGTGTACCAGACCCTGTGCTATTTGATTACATAGTTGGAACAGGGCACTTAGACCACCCATGAATAAGACCACCACTGAATACCTTTAGTTACTTCCTGGAATAATGGTAAGGAAAAAAAAAGTGGAGGGCTGGCCCAAATAGCTCAGTGTATCAAAGCTCAGGTGCAGAGGCCTGGTTTGCTCCCTGGGCCTGCCCCCAGGACCCACCGAGAGTACAATTGGGACTGGGTGAGGTGGTGCACCTATTATCCCAGCTTTTGGGAGGCTGTAAACACGTGGATCTCTGAGTCCAATCTAGTAGCAAGACCCGGAACACCCTGTAGACCCTTCCCTAAATACACACAAAAAAGTGGAGCATTGAGTACTACATGGAGCTAGTACCCCTGTACCACTGTATTTTGGTACTGTGGATTCAACCCAGGACCTTTACACTGAGGATCAACCTTACCCTACACCCTTTTAAAGTTTTGAGTCATGGTCTCTCACAAAGTTGTCCAGGTCAAGTTTAAGCCTGTGATCTTCCTTCGGTCTCCCATGTACCATGTTCAGCTGCAGGAAAATTATGTTGTTGGTTTGGTTTTTTTTTTATATATATATATATTTGATTGTTACAAGGTCTCACTGCAAAGCTCAGACTCATAATGATCCTCCTGTTCTCAGCCTCAGCTCTGGGATTACAGATGTATGCCACCATGCCCAACACCACGCTCAGACCCTGGCAGGCTCAACCTGCCCTTGAGGTGGGGCTGGAGCAGAATGTGGTGCTGGGGATGGAACCTTGGGCCCTGTGCTTGCCTGAGTTTGCCTAAGCAGGTACTTTAGCCCACTGAGCTATCTCACAGGCCCTGCATGAAGGTTCTCAAAGTGTGACTTCATTAGTTAAATAGCCTAGACTTTCTGGAGAGGGTTTCTTTTTACAAGTGTTCTGGCTCTTTGTTGTATGGAAGTCCTCAAGTATCTCCAAATTTTGTCTTAAAAATCCCCCCACCCCAGAGGGAAATGATTGGTCCACACTCAGAGGGAATCCTGTAATGAGTTGCCCTTCAGTAGAACAGCAGTTACTGGCATCTAAAATGCCCTGTATTCTATGTGTTGCCACTATTCTGGGTAAAGGTAAGAGGAAATAAGCATCCTCTTATGACTGACTACGTAAGTAATATTTAGGGTTAATTTTCAAGAATCTTACGACTCGAATATTAAGTTACATTTTCACAATTGGGAGTTTTTTCCCTTTGTTTTTGCAGTGAGTCCGTTGGTTTCTGTTTGCTTCTTGCTTTCATTGCTTGGTAGTTAATGTGCTTTAGACTTCATGTGTCTGAACTATCCTGGCACCTGTAGCTTGTGCCATTTAGGAAATTGAACAATCGCATGGAAGTGGTTCTGAAAAGAGAAAAGAGATGTTCCTTATCTCCACATGATACTGATGTAGGTCAGCACAAAGATTGCCTTTGACAAGAAATCCAAATTAGGAGGTAAATTTAAAGGAAGAATGGTGAGCAGAGCAGATACAAGATGGCACATACAGTTTTGTCTTGCTCCTCCTTTGCCTGTACACTCACTCTTTGTTTTATCTTAGATTTCTGGTGTGCTCTTCAAAAGCCTTATCTTCTCCAGTTCGCATCTGAGAGCTATGTATCCTCGGCAGGGACTGTATCAGCTGATTAATAGCAAGGGCACAAGGGCACTCCAGAAATAGAAGTAATGATTGCTTTAAGCCCTCCTATCAATGAGGAATGGAGTCTGCAGTGGCTGGCTCAATTCATTAGAGTATGGATATTAATGAAGCCAAAAGTATGGGTTTAGACCTGGGCAGGCCAGTTAGTGCCACACAAAAGGAAATGAGAAATGGGGCAACTCATCATCAGGCAGGACAACAGGAATCTGTGGGCTGTTTATAGCGAATTAACTGTGTCACCTTGATTTTTGACAGTAAAGGTACATTTTTTTTAACAAGCTTGATATTAAACTCTAAATTGAAGACCTTGCTCATTCTTTGCTTTTGCACATCAATAACTGATGTTTTCCCCTTCATTTCAGAAAGTCGCATGATCTTGGATGCCTTTGCCCAGCAGTGCAGTCGAGTACTTAGTCTCTTAAATTGTGGCGGAAAACTTCTGGACTCCAACCTCTCTCCATCAGTAATTTCCTGCGTAAAGCAGGAAGGCTCTAGTTACAATGAAAGACAGGAACACTGTCACATGGGGAAAGGAATCCACAGTCAGACCTCAGACAGTGTAGACATAGAGATGCACTATATGCAGCGGAAGCAGCAAACTTCTGCCTTTTTGAGAGTTTTTACTGACTCTCTCCAAAATTACCTGCTCTCGGGGAGCTTTCCGACTCCAAACTCCTCGTCAGTCAGTGAGTATAGCCACCTGGCCGACGTGGATCCCCTCGCAGCCTCCCCCGTGCACACACTAGGTGGCTGGACCTCCCCAGCAACGTCAGAATCTCACGGCCACCCATCCTCTTCTACACTGCCAGAAGAAGAAGAGGAGGAAGAAGAAGAGGAAGGCTACTGTCCTCGATGCCAGGAACTGGAACAGGAGGTTATTTCGCTGCAACAAGAAAATGAAGAGCTCAGGAGGAAATTAGAGAGCATTCCAGGTATGCTGTTATTCTGCTTGCTGGACAACCACAGCTCAGTACTTCAGTTGTTTCAATTGTTGAGATGAGTGCATACATTAGACAGACCAACAGACAGATTATAGATATGATATAGATGTAAATATAGGTATAGATGTATATAGTTGCCAAAAAGGTTTTAGGGTGAACCATTAGCCTGTCTTGTCTGTTTCAGCTACAGTGTTACTGAGTATGGGCTAGAAGATCATAAACAAGGTCTCTGTCAATTGTAAAATAATTCCTAGATGTCACGCCTTGACAATGAAAACAAGTGCTGTGGGCCTGAATAGTGTTCATAAAGTGGCCCTTAAAATGAATTTTATATTGTTAAAACCTCAATCATTGATAGAAATTAACATGAAGCAATCTTTTCAGAGGTAGGAATTAAGTGATCCTGGACAAATGAAGCAGTCTCTTCTTTTGCATTCATTTCTCCTTTTTTTGCTAAACTCTGATAGGCAGTTACTTTTCAACCTGCAGTGAATAAACTATAAACTAACAGATCAGAGATAAGCCAGTGATTAGGCTAGCCCTAGACTGTTGGGGCTCCTGGCTAAGCCTGAGGCATTTCCTGCTTGTGAAACACTGGATGTCCAGTGCAGTAGAGTTGTCTTTATCCCAGGACCTTTTCTAGATTATTAAACTGTTGTTTCACTCTTTGAAAAAAAAAAAAGTTTTAACTTTATATTCATTCCTGTGTTAGGGGATTGGAAAAGGCATTACGGTCATTAGTAGAATAATATCTTCAAATCTTTTGAATTGTGCATCCTATAAGTAAGAGATTTTGGACTTGTGCTTGTGTACATGGCTAATGATCAGAACAATCAGGAGCTGTGGGGTCACGGAGGCAGCTCAGAGGACTAACCACCTGCCCAGACAAGCTCCAAGGACTGGGCTCTATCTCTGGTACCATATGCAGCGCCTGTCCAGACCCCAGGTGCACTGAACCCAGAGACCTGGCATGGTGGTGGTGGGGAGGATGAAAACAGGAGGTTCACTACAAGTCTGAGCTGCATAGTAAGACCATATACCAAACACATAAATCTTTTTAAAGAGTTGTATTGTTTGCTTAACCTAGCATACGTATATCTTTCCGTTTGTAGCTGACGTGGAAATGCTGAAGAAATCCCTGCATGCTTATTATGACGCATGGGAGCAAACTAGTGTTAGGAACAACCAAGTCAGAGGAGAGGGAGGGAAAGGGAAGAGGACATAAGAAAGAACTGCCAAATGAGAAATCATCCTTCAGCTCTTCTGTTAAAAAGAATGGCTCCAACAGAGTAGAGACTCAGTTTAGAATGCTTGAGAATTAGATTCCGTGGAGTCGTTTGGGGGATGAACATCAACAGGTGGAGTGAAGCCACTCTTTCCTTTTGCATTTGGGCTCCTGGCTACAGATGCATGATGCTTCCCCAACCCATGTGGGTGCTGCCTGCTCAAGATTCGCCAGCTAGAACCAGAACGCTTGCGGTGGAACCAGAGCCCTGCTCATCTCCTCAGCTCAGGGAGACAGGTTGCAGATGGCACACTGGGATGTTATGGCTCTCACAGCTCTGTGAAGCGTGGCCACACATCACCTCAGAGGGCTACCTTTGTATCTTCTTACTTGGGAAAAAAAGAGTGTCCCGGAGGTCACCCCCACTGCAGGGCCTAAGGAAAAGCTTCGCTGCTTTTTCCATCATATTGGGTGGTCACAGCAGAAATTAGAAAGTCTATTAAAAAGTTAAATTTTTGAAAAGAAATGAGAATATATTAAAGGAAAACCACAAAAAGAAAAGACCTGGATCAGGGATATGAAGTGCTTGATACTTTCTAGAAGACAATGGTACATGGAACTTCTCAGTGAAAGAAAGTCAAGTTGGGGTAGTTAGATTTATTTATAGTTACCGTCAAATTAAGAGGGCATGGGGGGGGGGGTAAAACACTGTATTTCATCCGGTGCAAGATACCATTGAATGTGAGACATAACAACTTCTATGTTTCACTAAGAATAAACATTAAAAATCGTCACTGCCTATAAACACAAAGTCCATAGATTCTAGAACAGCGGTTCTTAACCTGTGGGTTATGACCCCAATGGGGGTTGAACAACTGAAAAAAGGGTCGCCTAAAGCCATTCCGAATCATAACTGTAGCAAAATTACAGTTTTTTTTTTTTTTTTTGCAGGACTGGGTTTCAAACTCACAACCTTGCACTTGCCAGGCAGGCACTTGTGCCTCGGAGCTATCTCCCCAGCCCCTAAAATTACAGTTTTGAAGTAGCCACCAAAATTATTTTTTGGGTTGGGGTCACTGCAACATGAGGAACTGTATTGCAGGGTCATGGCATTAGATAGGTTGAGAACCACTGTTCTAGAATCATAAAATGTGATAATTAAAATACTTGAAATTTGTTAAGTGCCACATATAGGGAAGGCAAATTTGGTGACTTTTAAAAATAAATTTTATTGTGTTTGTTTAAAGTATTTGCCATGGTGTTAGGATACATATAGATTAACTTCACACCCATCATCTCCTGTTAGCATTTTGTTGTTGTTTGTGGCATCAAGCTCTACTCAGGCCTGAATCCAAAATAGAGAACAACTCTGTAACATAAAGTCCTCCTGTTAGCTATCCAGACTGCTCATTCTGTGTATTGCTTTGCAGTGTTTGACCTATATCTTTATTCCCTTTGTCTAGCTCCCTAGTAAGCTCTTTATTTTTTATCTTTGTGTACTTTTTTTTTTAACTCCATGTGTGTGATCCTACAAGTTATTTTTTCCTGTGTGGCTTATTTTGTTTAGCATAATATGCTCCAAGTTCATCCAGACAGAAGATCTCATTCTTTCGTTAGGGCCAGGGCTGCCCCATCATGTGTGGGTGCCATAGCTTCTTTGACCACTCTTCCATCCACAGAAACTTGTGTTGTTGCCGTTTCTTAGCTTTTATGAATACTCCTGCATTGAACATGGGACTGCAGGTCGTTCGATACGGTGATTTTATTTCCTTTGGATGGATATCCGGGAGGAGAATTGCTTCGTCACATGGCAGCTCTGTGCCTAGACCTACCTCACCCCTGCCAGTACTAGGGATTGAAATCAGCCTTTGCGATGAGCTGCATTGCCAGCCCTTTTTTAATTTTTGAGACAGTGGCTTGCTAAATTGCTCAAGCTGGGCTCAAATCTGAGACCATCCTGTGTGTCTGGATTCCACGAGTGGTAGGATTACAGGTGTGCACCACTAAACTGCTTGCCGGATAATTAATTTCTTCAGAAACCTCTAGACTTTTCCATGTTGGCTACTCCAACCTACATTCCCCTGAGAAGGGACAAGAGCAGTTCCTTTTCTGTGCACCCCCAGCAACATTTTAAAACTTGACCTTATGATAATAGTCACCTTAAAAGTGTGAGATGAGTCGGGCATGATGGTGCACGCCTGTAATCCCAGCACTGGGGAGGCTGAGGCAGGAGGATCAATGTGAGTTCGAGACCAGCCTGGGCTACAAAAGTGAGCTCAAGACCAGCCTGAACTGCATAGCGAGACCCTGTCTCAAAAAGACAAAAAAAAGTGTGAGATGATGCATTGGTAGTTTTCATTTTTATTTCCCCAGAGATGGTTGTTGGGCACCCCGTTAATTTACTTGTTAGCTTTTCTTATGTCTTTGGAGAAAAATTCATTCACATCTTTTGCCCACTTTTTTAAGTTGTTTGCTACTGTTGAGTTATGTGACTTCTTTATAAATTTTAGAACTAGCATTTTATCAAATGCATGATTTGAAAACATTGTCTCCTAATTCATAGGCTGCTGTGTCATGATGCTGGTTGTCTTCTTTGTTGGCAGAAGTGTTTAGTTTGACACTGTGTGATGTATGTTCTTTAGTGGCTTTACAATTTCAGGTCTTCTACTTAGGTTCCTGCAAAAGTCAGTGTCCAGAAGCATTTCTCTTTCATCCTCATAGGTTCATAGTTTTGGTCTTAAATTTAAATATCGTGTGCATTTTTAGCTGATTGTTATGTATGGTTTAAGAATCAGGTGTAATTTTATTCTTTGCATAGGGAAATCCAGTTTTTCAAGTACCTTTTTTTTTTGAAGAGTATTGTGGGCATTTTTGTAAGGAATGCTACTTTCTAAAATCCACGGCTGCATCAAAAATACTGGTATCAGCCAGGTGTAGTGGCTTACGCCTGTAATCTCAGCACTTGGGAGGCTGAGGCAGGAGGATCAGTGTGAGTCTGAGACTAGCCTGGGCTACAGAAGTGAGCTCAAGGCCATCCTAAACTGCATAGTGAGAGGCCCTGTCTCAAAAAGGCAAAAAAAAAAAAAAAAAAAAAAAAACCTAGTATCATTCCCATTATATAGATAAGTTGAGGCTGCAACAGAGAATTGAATCCAAGCTCTCTTGACTCCATCCCTAATTTATTACCTCCTTCCTTCCTCAGAAGACAGCTGGCACGCCCTCCTCCACAGCAGTTGGATCCTTCAGTTTCACTGTGAACAATGAGTTAGCAAATACTCAGAAATACTCCTGGGGGAAAAGCAGAACTAAGTTCCTGAGAGCCTTGGCTCTTAGCATTTTCTTTTTTCCAGCTAATCAATATACTTACTTTATGTGTATTCATTTGAAAAGGCCTTCTTTAATATTTATTACTGGTTGATTAACATTGAGTTCACAGGCAGCAGTGCTATAACTCATGTCTGAATGAAGCTTGTCTAATCCACCTGTTTCTTTCCATAAGACATCACAGGCTTCTTGTGCTTAGAGACATTAAAAAAGCACTTTAAACCTCACAATTGAAAGCCATTTTAAGTAGTGACACCACTAAAAAATATAGAAGCACACAGCTCTAAGTAGATCATGACAAGACGCTTGTTTGCAGTATGAGAGATTAAACAAGAGGGCAGAATCTTCCTTTGAGACCTCAGCTGGGACATGAGGTTGGCAGGTGGCTCAGGCTTCCTAAGGCTCCACTCATGTTGCTGGTGTTGCTCTGTACCGGTTACAGGTGCATCTTAGCAAACCAGCAGAATTTGGAGCCCTCAGACAAGGGTCAACTGTAACTCACAAGTCTACAAAATAGATCGTGTAGTTGGATTATGCAGTTCTGATCCTATTAGTCTACTGTTGTCATTTTCTAAGAATATTTAAAAAATAATAAATCAATAGCATCACTTGTTGGATAAAGGAGTCTTATAAAAACAAAGAAAAAAATGCTTAGAATAGCTGCATGATAGGTATGGAACAGGCCATTTGCTAGCTGTGCAAAAAAACTGAATCATTTCTGAGCCTCAGTTTCCCCTTCCCATAAAGTAAGCTTGATGGTAATGCTGTAGGAGTAATAAAAATATTAAAGCCAATAAGTGGCAAGTGTCTCAGTAAACATTGGCTTTAAGAAGAGAGGGCCGCTGTTTTGTGCCCAGCAAACAGACCTTCAGTGATTTTCCTGGATTGTAAGCAGTGTTCTTACCTGGTGAGGAGGTAACACCTCAGTACCCAGGTTAGATGTCTCAGCCCCACCAGTATCTAGTCTCTTCCATTTCTACTCAGCTCAGTACCTCTGGATTCTACCTATCTCTCGCTACTTCCAGATTTATGCAGCATGCTTTTTTTCTTAATTATTTAATTTTTATTTATTTATTTGGTACAGGATCCCACTACAAAGTCCAAACTCATAGTGATCCCCCTGTCTCAGCCTTACCAGGGCTTACTGGTGTGTGCCTCCATACCATCCCTCCGCTGGGATTACTGGTGTGTGTCACCATACCTAGTTTCAGTGGCTGGCATGGCATGTCTGGGCTTCCGGGGCTGGCATGGCATGTTAGTGAGGGTCAAATGGGGTCTTTGCACTTGCCTGGCAGGTGCTTAGACCATTGAGCTATCTCCCCAGCCTCTGCACTGTGCCTTTTTAAATGTTTTTACATACAGAGAAAAAAATTACAAATGTTATAAAGCTAAGTATTTACAATTTACAGAGACTTTATGTGGTTTTTTGATTCCTTTATAGACTCATTCCCTTTTAATAGAAGTTTCTAGTAGTTTTTGTCACACGAACAAGTATATTAATGAAATCTGTTCAGTGGATTTGAGGTTGTAGTCTTCATCAGCTAGGTTAACTTGCTTAACTTCATAATTTACCTAAGGAGGCAGTTAGGGTTGAGACCTCTAGGGCCTTAATCAGCTCCTTGAAGACCCTGTTGATGATCTTTCTGTAGTGTATGCCCTGACCTGGTTGTCTTTCCTTGAGGGCCAGAGGAGCAGTGTGCCACATGTGGCACCCTGGCTTGTTGCACCCCAGTCTGGAAGGGCTGTGTCCTCCCTTGGACATATCAGAATCATCTTCAGAACCAAGAGATAGAAGAAGAGGTGATTTTCCACTATGCCTTTTCAGTGGCTCATGCTTCTTTTGGGTAGATGGCAAGGTGGAACTGGATCAGGGTGTTGTGTTTCACCCCCACTTCAGTACACTACCCAGACTGACTGGCTTTAATTTTTTTTTTTTTTTTTTTTGTCTTTTTGAGACAGGGTCTCACTGTGCAGTTGAGGCTGGCCTTGAGCTCACTTTTGTAGCCCAGGCTGGTCTCGAACTCGCACCGATCCTCCTGCCTCCGCCTCCCAAGTGCTGGGATTACAGGCGTACGCCACCACGCCCGGCCTGGCTTTAATTTTTTTCACAGAAAAATTTTCTTAGGTTCTGTAGCTCCCCTGTTTAAATCTAGGCAACTGTCCCAAAAGCCTTTCAGCCACTAATACTCCACAATCTTAACAAGGGTACACTCTGATCCTGGGTTGTAGGGTTATCTAGAGGTCTGCTGTGTAAGAATTGGGTGGGAGGATATTACGGAAGATCCTGGAAGGAGCAAGTCACTCTGAGGGCCCAGGGCGGTCACTGCTTCATATGGTAGGCTGTATCTGGGGTTTTTCTGCAATCTTCCTGGCCTTTATCCTTGTATCTCCAGATACCAGCTTACAGGACCCACTTGTCTTACACCCCTGCCACACACAAATGTATATAAGATTTCCTTTTCTTCCAGTATAGGAGCCAGCACTCCTTAATCAAAGTTTACTCAGTTTCCTCAAAGATGAGCTGGAAAATAATCAGTGCTGGAAACTAGAGATCAAAGCTGCCAGCCCCAGTCAGCCTTTCTTTCCTTGCCTGCCTTTAGAGTAGCCACAGAGCAAGAGCCCAGGGATGGAAGGCTTTGGATTTCTTGGTGGTTGATGTTTATTTGATGATTTGGGGATGTTTACATACACAGTGGTACTTTGATTCACACATTTGAACAAGAACCAAACCAAGCTTCCCCATAAAGCCAACTTTGAACCTAACCATTGAATTGGATTCGGTTCTTGTGTGATTTGATGCATGGTGAGATCCCTGGGCATGAGGCCCAAGTCTAAGAAATCCATTTATGTTTTATATAAACCTGGCAACATGGCCTGAAGCTCACTGAATGCAATGTTTTTAGTGTATAGGTCTCTCATTTGACCGAAACCCATTGCATGAGATCAGGTGTAGAATTCTCACTTGGGGCATCATTTTGGCCACCCAAAATTTCAGATTTTTTAATATTTTTCTTTTTATTTTTTAAAAGAGTATAAATTAGAATTTAAACAAAAAATTAAGTGATGCAGAATTTCACTTAACAAAGTAATATGAATTTCACAGTATTTGTTGTGGTACATAGTGTTGTCTTTCAGCCAGTTATTCATGTTACCAGATATATGCATATAAAATTGAAAAAAAAAGACCGAAATGTGTAAGAAATTAAGAGGAGAAAATACAAACAATTGAAAAAAGGAGGCAAAACAGATTAAAGCATTAGCAGTTGTCCACACCATCCTGCTTATGTACCTAGGCAAATCTCTTTTACCTACTCGCTCTCCTATCCTTCTCAACTCAGTAGCTCTTTCCTTTTGAGTAAGATCATTCCCTTTTCACAGTGTCTGTTGTACCCTTCAAATTCCATATTTCTCTTTCAGGTTCTCAGACTAAGGAGACAATACAATGTTTGTACAGCAGGTCTGACTTACTTCACTTGAGTAGGTTCTATAGTTGCATCCATTTACTGACAAAAAACTCAAATTTATCCTGTTTCATAGCTGAATAATACTCCGTTGTATAAAAATAACACATATTTATCTATTCTTTACTTGGTGGGCAGCTGGGTTGTTTCCAGTATTTAGTTACTACAAATTACTGTGCCAGAAGAGACCCAGAATATCAGAAGCAATGCTGGGAAACAAAGGAAAGTCAGGAGACATCCCAATCCCTGACTTGAAATTATACTATAAGGCTACTGTGAAAAAATCAGCATGGTACTGGCATAGAGACAGACCTGAAGATTAATGGAACAGATTAGAAGATGCTGACACAGGGCCAATGCGATAGTTCAGCAGTCTAAAACACCTATTTAGGCAAGCACAGGGACCATAGTTCATTCACTGACACCACATGCTGTACCAGCCCAGTCCAAACATGCTCACTGGAAAAAAGCCTCTTTAATAAATGGTGGTGCAAAAAATTAGCTTTCTAGATGGCAAAGGGTAAAGCTATACCCATGCCTATCACCATGCACAAAGGTACAGTCAAAATGGATCAGATATTTAAATATTAAAACAGAAATACTCGATCTTCTGGAGGAAGATGTAGTTAGAAATCTTAAACCGGGCGTGGTGGCTCACGCCTGTAATCCCAGCACTCGGGAGGCTGAGGCAGGAGGATTGGTGCGAGTTCAAGACCAGCCTGGGCTACAAAAGTGAGCTCAAGGCTAGCCTGAACTGCACAGCGAGACCCTGTCTCAAAAAGACAAAAAAAAAAAAAAAAAAAAAAGAAAGAAATCTTGAAGACATAGGGGTAAGTAGAGAGTTCATGAGTAAAAACTAAACTGCATGGGAAATACTTTACAGAGTCCACAAATAGGATCTCATCTTTATGATCAGTTTCTGCACTTCAAACCTCCAGCAGAGTAAAAAGAAAAGACACAACTGGGAAAAAAAATTACAGCAGAATATCCCTCCAACAAAGAACTTCTATCTAGAACATGTTAACAATTGTTATAAAATCAGGCCTCCCAAGTTCAAAGACCCAATCCTGAAATGGGCATCTGAGATGAATATACACTTCTCAGAGGAAGAAATACAAATGGCAAATAAATATATGAAGAAATGTTCAGCATCATTGGTCACTTGAGAAATGCAAATTAAAACAACAGTGACATTGCATCTTGCCTCAGACTCCTTGTTATCAAGAAGTCAGCCAATAACAAATGCAGGAGAGGCTGTGAAGAAAAAGGGACCCTTCTGCACCGTTGGTGGGAGTGCAGACAGGTACAACCACCATGGAAATGTGTAGAGATGCTTTAAAAAGCCAGGATTGGATATCCCACTCAAACTAGCTGGCCTCTTCCTGGTATTTTTCCAGAAAAACTGAAAACCTCATACCATAGCAATATATGTGCAACCATATTTATAGAACTTCAGATTTGGGAGCAGTTTGGGATTTTCTGATTAGGGATGATCACCTGTACTATTTTTTCTAAGAATGACAGTAGTAGGAATAGTAGCTATTATAATCCCATGACTATATTATGAATCTCTGTTATTATTAATACTTGAGCTTCATTTTCCTTATACATATTCTTTTTTTTTTTTTTTTTAATGTCTTTAGTACAGGGTCTGTAGGGTCAGACTCAGTAATTCTCCTGTTTTCAGCCTTCCAAGTACTTGGACTACAGGTGTGTGCCACCACACCCAGTCTTAGTTACCCTATCAGCGCCCCCCCAAGAGTGGGGCTGGCACAGCGCAATGAGAATCAAACCACAGTTCCTGTGTGTGCCTAAGCAGGCACTTTAATCCACCGAGCTATCTCGGTGGATTATTAGTGGCCAGCCCTAATTATTCTTAACATGGTTGAAGTAATATTGAATATTTGGTTTCATATGCTGCCTTGTAAGCATTTTTGTGCTTCATTTAAAAATGTTTCCAGGGGCCCAGCGGGATGGCTCAGTGGTCTAAAACGCCTGCTTGGGAAAGAAAGCTTGGGCAGCTTCAGGGACCGCGGTTCGATCCCTGGCACCACATGCTGCACCAGCCCTGCCCTCATAAATAAAAAATTCTTAAAAAAAAAATAAAAAATAAAAATGTTTCCAGAGCTGGGTGTGGTGGCTCACGCCTGTAATCCCAGCACTTGGGAGGCTGAGGCAGGAGGATTGGTGCGAGTTCAAGACCAGCCTGGGCTACAAAAGTGAGCTCAAGGCCAGCCTCAACTGCATAGCGAGACCCTGTCTCAAAAAGACAAAAAATTAATTAATTAATTAATTAATTAAAAATGTTTCTACAATCATCTTAATGATTAAGTAAGGAAAGGTTAGTGGGGACACTTTTAAATTGAGACCCAAGTTAAATATTCATTTTTTTCTTTACTGTGACAAATATTTTAAAAGACAAAGCTAAGAAAGATAATGGCAACAATCCATATAAATTGTTCTATTAACTGAGATACCTTTAAAAAGAATTAGTTAATATTTGTGAAAGAACTGTGATAGAAATCCTGAGATGTAGGTATTACTTATATAGTGATCCAAAAAAGTCATGTTCTGTGTCGTGCTAATACCTGTGCAATAGTACTAGATTATGCAGTGTGTCTGTAAGACAGAGTCAAGGAAGGAAGGGGAGAAGGCGAGAGGAGGGAAGCAAAGGAGAAAGGAAAGAAGAGCTAGAGGAAGAATGAGCCCATGAAATACGGATCAGGGCTAAATGGGATAAAAACAATTTTTAGCTTCTTGAGAATGAGAATGGGGCCCCCTCAGAACTGCATCACCAGTTGTGTTCATGCTGGGAAGAAAGTCTAAACTGGATACAACTCACATTCCTTGGTGATGCTTAGCAATAATTGTCGTTAACAAAAGGATTTGTCTGGTTTTCTGTTCCTGTCACAGAATATCCAAAGTTGAGTAACAAAGAAAAGGATTTCTTCCTGCCCTCCATTTTGGAGATTCACAGTCTAAACATCATGATTCCAGCTCTGGCCAGGGCCCTTGCACCTGGATCATGTCATGGAGGATGGCATCCTGGTGTGACCAGGAGAGAGAGATCACATGGTTGGACAGGAATGGTTATACTCATTTTTGTGCCACAGCCCCTCTCAAGAGCTAATTTAGGGTCCCTACCCCAGTTCCTTCAGGGCATTTCTTGATGAAATTACCAGATACTAGACCCTGTCTCTTAAAAGTTTCAGCGTTTGTCAGCATCAACACAGTAGGAATCAAGAGTCCAGCACTTGAACTTTTGGGGGACAAATCATACCCAGAGCCTGGCAGTAAGTATTATATTATTGATTATGAACCAGTGAAACATACTTCAATACCTTAAGTTTCATGCTACAGTTATGCTACTGTTGGAGTCTGAGACACTTGTGTCTTTGTTCGTGATTATCGTTGACCTACATTGATCCTGGAGTAAGCTGGAGAAAGTTCTCATCAAATTGTGCTGATCCTAAAAATTGTCCCTAAACTGTAGCATCTGTTCGGTATTTATAAACTGAAATAATTATGGATGTCAAGGAAAAGGAAAACTGTTTCCTTTGGAAAGAAAAGCATTCCTTTTTTAGCAGTTCACATCAACAGTCTTTTTAGACCTCAAGAGTTTTCTGTTTGTGTATCCAGAGGTTGCTCACCTGTGACCATTGTCATTCCTTCATCCAGTTCCCTGCCAGACCGTGCTGGATTACCTGAAGACGGTGCTGCAACACCACAACCAGCTCCTGCTGCCGCAGCCCGCAGAACAGCCAACTGAGGTGCGTGCCGGGTGGAGAGAGATGAGGCTTCCTTCCGTGTGCCCTCCTCATGGGGAAGCCTCTCAGTAACCAGCCACTGTGCCAAAGCAGAGGGGCCAGCCAGGTGCATTTGACTGGCAGGCTTTATGAGTCTGTTCTCCCTTGGTGTATGTTCTATGGAGAAAAACTCGCCCATATCCAACTCACAGGATTTAGTCTTGCTGGTGGAGGGAAGAAACAGAAACAGCAATCTAGATGAGGGACTCTTAACCATTCTGCTGGTGTAGTGCGAGCCTACATGGAGACAGCAGCCAGTCACACCCTCGGGCAGAGCCAGTGCTCCAGGGTAGCTCACCCTGTTGGGATTTCCCACACTGCTACTCCTCCCCAGGGTTTTTGTTTGCTTGTTTCTGAGGCAGGGTCTGTCACATAGTCCAAACTGGCCTTGAACTCAAGGCAGTCCTCCTGCTTCAGCCTCCCAAGTGCTGAGACTATAGGTGTGCAATCCCACACCCAGCTTTCTCAGCCTGTTGTCCAGAACTCCTCAACATGAGCCAGGTGCTTTCTCAGACCCTCAGTAGAAGAAAGAAGTCTCCTAGGAGAAATACCATCAGTTGTGGTAAGTAACAGAGCGTTACCAGTTTAAACTTTTGAGAATTCACTGTGTAGCCCCAGTTGGCCTTGAGCTGGAGGCAGTTCTCCTGCCTCAGCTTTCCAAGTGCCAGGAGTACAGGTGAGCACCACCATGCCCATTTTTACAAGATACTCATAACTTTATTTTAAATACATTTTCAGTTTACAGATTTTACAACATGAGCCATTCTTTGAGTATCATACACATTTAAGTCTTTCTGCAATTAAAAACTGTTGGACTCTGTGCTTCCTTCACAGAATGCTCCTGATGCATCCCCTGCCAATACTTTCATGATATCCTACACCCCTTTTATAGCTATGGGGATTGAACTCAGGGCCTTTGCACTGAGCTACACCCCAGGCCATTTTAAATTTGAGACTGGTTCCTACCACTTGGCTGAGGCTGGGCTTAAACACATAATCTTCCTTAGCCTGGAGGAATGCTGGGATTGCAGGCTCATTCTGGGGCTCTGGGCAGGCAGAATTCCCCTCCTAAGCAGTGGGCCAATGTTTGACCCCTCTTAGTGTTCCTGGCACCTTTCCTAGAAGGTGCTCAGTTCATCCTTGTAGGCTGATGACCTCCTCCTCGGATGATTAGGAACTTGCGAGACGGTCCCTATTCTTCCTCGCCACTCCCTACTTGCCATCTGCTCTTCCACCTGCAGTCTTACTGGGTCTTCGCTACTCCCCATAGTGGTCTACAGGCTGCCTGTGCTACATGTTCCAGTTGTCTAGCTCAGGGCCTTTTTGCCAGCCTGGTAACCTCCTCCTCGCAGGCTTTGTAGCATTGTTCAAGTACCCCGTCCTTTTCTCATTGAGCTTTCAGAAGTGCTTTCATCCATAGTTTAACTTTCACTCTTTCTCTGCTCAGTCTTGGTCCTCCTCCAAATATGACAGTCACCAAGTCCAAGAGGACACCAAGAGCAGTGTACCCACAGCTCAACATCCCTGAACATCAGTGCTTCTGTGTTCTCTGAAGACTCACCAAATCGAGGGAGAAGTTCCTGACAGATGTGGGCTTTTTTTTTTTTTTTTTCCTCTCCACTCCTGATAGCCAATCATTGTGCAGTTACATAAATCTTCTCCTCTCTGGTTGGCCTCTTAACACTTTTCACTTAGATATTGTAATGGGTCAGTTCATCTTTAGTCTCTACCTTTAATAGGAAGTTGATTAAATTAAAGAACCAAACTAAATGTCAGGTACTTAAAATGTTCTCATTACTCTTTTGATGCTTCGTTATTGTGAAAAACAAAAAGTGCGCTTTCTCTGGGGTGCCTTCCTGATTGCCCCCCCCCCCCCCCCCCGCGCGCGCCCCAGCCTTATCTCCTGTGGCACACTGTTCCTCAGTCTGACTCAGAGTTCCTTACCTCGCACCTTCCTTCTGGATAGGAACCTGTGAAGATAGTAGATTGTTTTTAAAGTGACTCAAAACTTGGTCAGGCCGGGCGTGGTGGCTCACACCTGTAATCCCAGCACTTGGGAGGCTGAGGCAGGAGGATCGCTGCAAGTTCGAGACCAGCCTGGGCTACAAAAGTGAGCTCAAGGGCCCGGCGGAATGGCTCAGTGGTCTAAAGCGCCTGCTTGGGAAAGCTTGGGTGGCTTCAGGAACCGCGGTTCGATCCCAGGGCACCACATGCTGCGCCAGCTCTGCCCTCGGGGGCGGGCTGAGCCGGCCATAAAAATGAGTGAATAAACAAGCAAAGGTGTTCTGAAACAAGAAATAAATAAATAAATTAAATAAATTCTTAAAAAAAAAAAAAAAAAGTGAGCTCAAAGCCAGCCTGAACTGCACAGTGAGACCCTGTCTCAAAAAGCCAAAAAAAAAAAAAACTTGGTCAGACTTGCATAACTTGTTGGTGTCTAATTAAAGAGGATATAGAACCCATATCTCATAAAATAGAAATATATTTCCCCTTATTAGGACTATTTAAACTTTTATTACCCAGTATTGTGTCATTGTTACTATACTACTTTTATTGTCATTTTAGGCCATGAGCATTTTCTCATTTCTATTTATCTCATTTCTGTTAACTGCACTAAATCAAGAGAGTAGCTGTCATCCATACCCCACATTCTGAGTTGTGATTCAGGTTGTAAATTACTCCCTCTCTCTCTTTGCCTTTTTCTTGATGAAAATTAACTTCCAAATGGTATTTCTGCTTTTTATGAGACCAGTATTTTATGTAGCACTTTTGCAGTTTGGGAGAGTACTGGGTTGTGAATGGGTTTTTTTCGTTAAGGATTTGAGAGGGGTTGTCACCTCCTCCCTTGCCTGTGAGCCTGCATGCCTGAGGAAAACAGGTTATTTTTTAAAATTCTATAGAATTAAATAAATAATATAAAAAGTAGTTATACAGTTTCCCTTTCTCAGGCTGCAGATGTATATATTTATAGTGACCGTAAGAGTACAATTTTACATTAAAAGTGTGACAGTCCCTTTTTAAAGGTGCTTGTCTGTATTGCTTTCAAAGATACTTAGCTGTGCCAATTTTTATTCACTTAAAACTCGTTTCCAGTACACAGTGTTTTGTTTTTAAAGTCAGCTCTTTTTGTGACCATCACTACTGTCTGCTGTGTGCCAGCCAGTGTAATGTGTTTTGTGTCCTGTCAAGACACTTGACAGTGTGTCCTGCACCTACTGTCAGGCACTCTTCTAGGCCCCGGAAGAAGGGCATTGTGCAAGATGGATACATTTCAGCCCTCAGGAGCTCTTTGGGGAATTTGTGGGTATCTCAGAACAAATCACCTAGCTGGGATAATTTCTTTCTGTTTTGACAGAAAGGTGAGGTTTGGGGAAGTTAATCACCTGCCTGAGGCTGAGCCAGAGCTCAGCTTTGTGAGAGAACTGGCCCTGCTGCCTGGGAGAGGACAGTGGTAGGGAAGAGTGCTTAGGGCAGGTACCTCCTGCTGTTCACCCACCTAAATAAGCTGCTCCCCCGAAGCTGATAAATACTTACATGGAGGACCTTCCCAGAATGAGTCCCAGAGAAAATGACTAGTTCTGGGGTGGCCAGTGGGATTTCCATCCAGCCCAGCTGCATCTGGCTCCCTGAGGACAATGAGCTCACAGGGCCAGAACTCAGAGCCCTTCCCTGCCTGCCTAGGGCAAGAGGGATTGGCTCCCCTGCAGCCTGGCTAGGTCTTCACCCTAAAAGCTCTGCTTTTCTGTGAGAGAGCCACTCCCATTTCACTTAACAAACAGTCTCACCACCTCAGGCTCCCTGGCCCCTGGTTTCTGCTGCTCATTCTCTTCATTCTCATTCAACCCTCACCTCCCACCTGTCCTGAAGGGAACCCTGGGCCTAAAGGACCTGTGGATTGGCGGGTAACTTGGACACATGAACAAAACAAAATTCATTTTATTTTTTATTATTATTTTTTTTATGGCTTTTTGAGACATGGTCTCGCTGTACAGTTCAGGCTGGCCTTGAGCTCAGTTTTGTAGCCCAGGGTGGTCTCGAACTGTCACCGATCCTCCTGCCTCAGCCTCGAGTGCTGGGATTACAGGCATGCGCCACCATGCCCGGCTCAAAATTTATTTTAAACCTAGCCTGTCTCCATCTGAACCCCAAGCTCCAGTTTGAGCAGCTCCCTGAAAAGGGAAAACCGAGTCACACTGTTGCCTTCTGGAAAATGTAGACACCAAGGCGATAATAGCCACATGCACAGCTCGGCACTGGCCTCCTTGGCAAGAGTGGCTGCCTCCCTGCTGCGGACCTTCACCTCGTTCACTCTTCTGAGTGCGCTGCTAAGCAGAGCACTTCTTAAAACAACATCCTGTCAGGCTGAAGCCCTGCCACATGCATAACCTGTAGTAAATTTATAGAGTTGTAAAGCTGAATGAGTTCCCCCTTTATTTTGTGCCCCCTAATTACTGGGGAAGGAGTACATTAAAACTGAGATCATGGGTTAATTAATTTGTCCTGGACTATAGAATTTTATGGACAGCCAGAACTAAAATAGTGTCTGTGTAGGTGCAATTCACTAAACATGGCCTATAAATGTTACACAAACTCCTGTAATTAGTCCCATTGCAGCTATTTAGCCTGTGAGTTTTATAGCAGACATAAATTATGAAGGTGAAAAGTAAGAAAAATTTTGAATTGACATAGTGTCATTTGTAGAAGCTGTTATTTGAGAAAACCTGTTTTGCATTTTTTTCCAGTTTTTACAATTCCTCCCATTTTAAAATTCACTTCGACATGGCTTGTTTCCTAACATAGTGGCTATCAGGTGTTAAGTATGTAAAACACAAGTAATACCTTATTAAAATGAGACCACCAGCATTATTTCTGAAAGAATTTAACTGCCAATGAAGGGATGAAGGGACCCGTTTGATCACACTCTTCAAAGTCATTTTTGCATATTTTAATAGATTGAAAAGGAAAGTTACAGGTTATATTTAAATAGTGTTTGCTGTCATTGGATCTTGACACATTTTAGCCTACCTGTTAAAATGCAAGTTATAAATAGCTCCTCTTTCAAAGGTGTTCATTATACCTCATTGGCTCTTGTTATAGAAAATGCAAATGTAATTTGAAAAGTGCCCCCTCTGGGCCTGAGCGTGAGCAATTACTGGTGCTCCTCAGTCCCATTCATTGTCAGCATAGCCACTCGGGTTAAAGGCACGCTTGCTTTTGAAATGGAGATGGGAGACTGTTTTGGCTTCTAGCTGCCTGGCTCAGTAGGTAATGAGAAAATATTTTGCTTTTCCAGGGAAGCAAGCAGCTGTTGAACAACTATCCTGTCTACATAACGAGCAAGCAATGGGATGAGGCCGTCAATTCTTCAAAGAAAGACGGGAGACGGCTCCTTCGATACCTCATCAGATTTGTTTTCACAACTGATGAGCTTAAGTACTCTTGCGGCCTTGGGAAAAGGAAAAGGTCAGTGCAGTCAGGCGAGACAGGTCCTGAAAGACGCCCTCTGGATCCAGTTAAAGTCACGTGCCTCCGAGGTACTGCATCCTTCCGCTCAGTGTCCGCCATCCGTGATCCCATTTCACTGCATTGGCTGTGGCTCCCGTACAGTGTTCAGCCTCACTGTATTTTGATTTCTTTCCACTGAGACCCTATAGCCTTCATGTGGCCCATCTACTTGGTATTGAGAAGCTCTGTAAAAACTTGGTTTGCTTTAGCCTCGTTCTCACTTAGTGGTATATAGCATTGCATAGCACCTCATGTTTCACGCTTTAAATACATATCTTCTTCCAGCAAAACTGGAACATAAAGAGATGCACACAGGAAGGGAAGATGTGGATTTTTTTTTTTAATTGGTAAAATGAGACCTGCTTCCACTTTAGCTTGGGCACCCCCAGTTGTTTTCCTCCCCAAGAATACATGGCCCAATTCCTTAAATTTGTTCAGAGTACTGCTTAAAGTACGCCTTAGCCAGGAACACTTTCTTCTTTGGCTTAAAAAGTTTCCATGTTAAAAATCCTGCTTGGGCCAAGGAGTAAGGTCCTGAGTTCATTCCCCAGTTCCAAATCAATCAATCAATCAATCAATCAATCAGTCAATCCTGCTCATAGAATCCTGGTTCATCCATGTGCATGGGTGGGTACTATGAAGCCATGTGCACCACTGCAGGCCAGGCACACACTTGGGAAGGCTCAGGAGGTACACAGGTGCCTACTGAGGTGCGGACAGAGCACAAGTAGTTGGGGAGAAGCATTACAGTGCCACCAAAACACTCCTGAGAAGGCCTCAGCCAGTCTCAAGGACATTTTTTAATTTAGGGTAATTAAAAGAAAAATATAAAAAGCACTCTTCCATGCAAAAGTAAAATGGCAAATTCTCAAATACCTCTAGTTCTGTTCTACTGGCTGGAAAGACATTGATTTAATTTGGATCAGAATCAAACTTTTATCTGATAAGGAATTCATAGTTGTAAAGAAGTACCACTGACAAGGCTTTGGGTCTTGGAAGGGCTTTTCCTACACTGGCCCCTAGGTGCCTCTTATGGAGGCACTTGAATCTGCAGCCTTAGGGGCCGAAAGTGCCTATGTAGTATTTGTTGGCAACCAAGATTCCTTAGCCCATTCCAGAGATTTTCATTTAGTAGGAGTGAGGAGGATTCTGTTGGCTCCTGGACACAGTCACCCTAGGTGATTGTAATGTAAATTAGCCATGTGCAAGTAAGCCACCAACAGATTAGCAAGGCCCAAGAGACCCTAAGAGGTTATTGTTTGCAATGTTTAAGCTAACAGCTGGTCAGCGAATAGCATACTAGTGGTATTTGCTGTCCTTCTGGAGTTAACTGTCTCAAGACAATAGTTTACAACTTTCTCAAAATATCAGCATGGGTTTTGAAATGTTCTCCCCAGCTGATAGCAGGCATGATGCCACATGGTCTTACTAAGCAGATTTACCTTTCTTTCAAACAGCAAGTGTTTGTTAGAGAGACACCTCTCACTTAAGAAGTATTTTTTACTTTTCCACATGAAAAGGAAATTGGTCTGGAATGAGTTGGGTGTGTCACAAGTGACTTCATCATGGCATTCCATTGGATCTCGCATATAGCTTTTCTGATAGAACTTATGTTAAAATTTCAGCAGGCTGTCACCTTCTGTCAAAATCAGTTGTGTTTTTCTCTCTCTGTTTTACTGTTGTGTATATTCCCACAGAATTCATTAGGATGCACTGCACCTCCAACCCTGATTGGTGGATGCCCTCAGAGGAGCAGATAAACAAAGTGTTCAGCGACGCTGTGGGTCATGCCCGGCAGGGGCGTGCAGTGGGGACTTTTCTGCACAACGGTGGCTCATTTTATGAAGGGATCGATCACCAGGCTTCACAGGATGAAGTCTTCAATAAAAGTTCACAGGATGGATCTGGGGATTAGTGGACAGAATCTTCCCCACTGTAGCAGCCAGTCTTTTCAAGAGCTCCAACTGTGAATGTCTGTGTACCTGTTACCTGAGAGTCCAAAGCATGTTGTTCGATCATACTTTCCATATTCTCAACTTTAAAACTCTTAATCAGCTGCCACAGTTCCAAAACAGAATTCCACTCTATGATTGTTTAGGAAGTCTGTAGTACCTACAGCAGACATAAGGAATCTTATCAGAAGTTAACCTAATGTTACTGTAAAATGTTTGTTGGCTAAATGGTGAGGGTGGAAAACGGGAGGTGAGATCCTGGTCACCCGCCCCACATCTCAGGCTGTTTCCTTTACAGAGCTGGTCTCTAAGGGAGGTTAGGTTAGTGTTCATGCCTACGGGAAGCAGTAAGGTGTGGAGCTATTTTAAGGGCCAAGGAATAAACATTGTCTTAGTTTAATTCAAGTAAATTGTCTTTATGTTTTCCAAAGACTTGAACTTGGAGTTCTCAGCAAAGACTCAGCATAGCTGACATCATATGCTGTCTGTGTATCAGTAGACCTGCTGTTATGCAAAGCAAAGCCAGGGAACAGAGGCCGTCTGTGTAGACGGTGGTTAATTGGGAGCCGGCCACTTTTTGTGTTGTTTTACAAAGAAAACTTCCATCTTGGTGTTCCCAAAGGCCATGTGCTCACTGGAGTTTACAAGCAGTAATTATGTTTTGTTAGTTAAAAAAACATCCAAAGATCCAAAACCATTTTCAAATGTTGGACTTCATACATTCCTAGATCCACAGTTTCCATAGCCTTCACTTAGCCTTTGTCGACACAATGCCAAAGTAATGTGTTGAACAGTGAGAATTTCTGTAAGTTAGTTGTTTGGTGCACTGCGTACCAGACCCACGTGTAGCTCACAGCATCTGCTACCTTGACCTCGAGTTGTAGACACATTTTCAAGGCCATTCGGACAACTATGCAATGGGCTTGTCGGTAATTTCTCTGCGATTTGAAGATCCTTCTGTGCTGAGTTGATCTTTAGAATCTGTAGGAAATGTCTGTTGCTTTTTGTCAGTGGTGAAAAAGTCTAATCCCAACTGTGTGTGTGCTTCCTTTTCCTTAGTATTCTCTTGGCTAAATTCACACTGTTGTACTTTTATCCACTTCCCCTTTTTTAACCTATTGAGCTCTGTATATGAAATGGTGCTGCCTTGGAGCCTTTCCTGGTTGGCAAATGCTGTAAGGTCCTAGTGTCATCGCTCATGAGAGGATTTTGCTGTGAATGCCAGGGGAGACTCCCTGTTCCAAACTAGTTTGGGTTACTGTGTGCTTTGTTGTACAAAGACCTATGATGGCAGTGTGTGTCTTGAGGGCTATTGTCATCTACAGATGCAACAAGACAACTGATAGAAATTCAAATTTATAAGCATCCATTTAGGAAGTACATCTTTAAACCTTTTTGTGAAAGTGAAACCATAAATAAATTAGCCTTGCGTCTAATAATTAGCGAATGTCCGAAGCAAGCGCAGTCCCAGAGCAGGCACTCCTTGTGGCCTCTTTGCTGATTGTGGGCTTTATGAAAAGTTTAATGTGCATGGACACAGTCACTTGTCACCTCTGTAGCAGGTGTAGCCAGAATGAATTCCAGTCCTATTTTGGGCAAATGAACTTTAGTTTGGAAGTAAAAGAAAGGATTAACAAGGCAAGTGTGATGTCAGAGGTGAGCCCAGTATCTGTCTATCCAAAGGAGATCATTTCTTGATGTGCTTGTAAAGGTCTGGGAACTGTCAGGAGAGTCTTTAAGAACATGAAGTCTTAGGTAGAAGAAAAACATCACTTTAGCCTCATTGGTCTTTTCATTTTACCTT
This sequence comes from Myocastor coypus, assembly GCA_004027025.1. Taxonomy (NCBI): domain Eukaryota; kingdom Metazoa; phylum Chordata; class Mammalia; order Rodentia; family Myocastoridae; genus Myocastor; species Myocastor coypus. The sequence continues at coordinate 6,421 of PVJA010016261.1, read as the reverse complement.
TTCTTATTTTGACCTGGGCTTTAGTTATCCTTACTCCTGACTACATTGTTTTCTCTAGCAGCAGTATTTGGCCAACACTTCAAGTAAACTATAATAGCTTTATTTCCTATTAAGTAACTGTAGCTTTGTCTTCCCTTAAGTCTAAGGGCTCTGCACATGTCTTCACATGTGAGCATTGTGAAATGCAGTGTTACACTGATCTTCACTGGTGGAGACAAGCCCACCTGTGCACTTGTGTTGCATGGCCTTACGTGTGACATGGAGGCCCGACACCATGAGTAGCTGTGAGTCTCACTGCTTGCCAAGGCTTCCATGAGTGGGCTTGCACCTGAGCTTTGCTCTAGAGACACCAGCTCCTCCCTCTTGTGTTCCCACTCCAGGCGAGTTATTTCCCTGTGGCACAGATTTTAGAAGGTTGGAGATGAGAGCACTGGCCTTCTGTTTGCAGATATGGAAAGCATGGCCCACAGGGCTGGGGGATGACTCACTCAGCATCACACAGCCAGGCCCAGAGCCTTGCTAGGTGTTCCTTTGTACCTGTCTTAGTTTGCATAACTGCTGAATCTCCCTAACACCTTCTGGCTCAGAGGCTTAGATCTCTAAGGCTACAGTGAAGCATAGCTCAGACACCTGCTGTCTACTGTCCTTAGCACACACCCAAGCTGCTGTTTGCACCTTCTCTTTTTTTTTGGGGGGGGGGGTGGGTGTCGGTGGTGTCTTTGCCTTTGGTTAAGTCTTCTGTGTGGCAAGGTTAAAAGCTCCCCACTAGCCAGGCATGGTGGGGCAGACCTACAATCCCAGGACTGCAAGTGTGCTGCAAGTTTAAAGTCAGCCTGGGCTACATATGTAAGTTGAAGGCCAATCTGAACTACACTATGAGACCCTATCTCAAAAACCAAAACAAAAATAACAACAGAAAGCTCACTGCTGAAGATAGGATATCATTGATACTCTGGCAGTCTCAGTCTTTCCATTATCTGTTTTGAGATTAAAGATGTTGGTTATCTTGATTTGCTTTTCCCTCTGTGCCTAGCAGTTGGGTATGTTGCTTTCATGACAAGGACTGTAGCCTTACATCCACTTTTAGAATTGTCCTTGAGTCCATTACAGCATTGGTGTAAACTAGATTGAATTAGAGTCACTCAGGCTGCTGCTGTGCTCACTCATTGGTGAGAGGGGGAGGTGACAGGGCCTGGGAGCTGGGCTGACCACAGAGGCTAGAGCAGTGTTGCTGTCAGTGAGTAGGTGCTCCAGAGTTCAGGCCGTCAGAATCATCCCTGCCTACCCAACGTGGGAATATGTGTGTTATTCAAATTAAAATGTTGCAGGTCATGCCTGCTTCTCACAGTGACCCTGTGGAGGGGGATGTTATTCAGCTAGCAGTAAGCAAAACCAATCCTTATCTCCAACCTTCTTAACTTTTTTGACAGTGCATTGTTCAGGTCTCATGATTTATCTTTAATATAAATGCTTTCAAGAAAAACTGTAAACATTTCCATTAGTAACTTCCATTTCTGGAAAGGGTTTTCCTCCAGCCCTCAAGCCTGGGCTCTGCCTCCTTGGTGTTCCTTAGCTCATCCAGACATTAGGCTACTGTCACCATTTGTGTTTCATAAAGCCTCACTGAGAATGTAGGGGGTCATAGTAGAGTGCAGGAAATTGCTGTCATTTCTTTTAGTAGAATCAGATGCCTGGGACTACTTCACAGATGTAGTATAAGTGGGTGATTTTATATTCTAGGACATTGCTTTTCGTCAAAATTATAAGGTGTTAAAAATCATTACAATCTTTTATTTGACCCAGCTATTGTGTTGGCATTAACTAATGTTAACTGATGGCAGTAAAATTTTTTAGTTCAGTTCCCATTTCACAAGTTTACACAAAATCCGGACAACAATCCAGCTTAGAAATTTGCGGTTCAAGGTTTCTGGGTTTCCTTGCCACCTTTAGTCACCAGTGCCTCCCTGCTGTTCTCAGTGGACGGAGCATCGTGTCAAGGTGAAGCATGCGCTGTGTCCAGGACAGCATACATGCACTACTGCCTTTATTGGGATTTTTGTCATTCACCACATGTTCTAGACTTAACCCTAATACCCACTGGCTACCTCCGTAGAGTCATAGATACAAATTATTTTTTGAAAAATTTCATCTTAAATAACTGCATTTTTAGAAAAGACCTAAATGTATAACTCTTCATTATTAAGTCACTTCATGGTACAGATCTGTGCTAATTTTTGACAGCTGTACTTTGTGAATTTGTTGAATGTAATAGAAAATGATTTTTGCACATATGGTGCAAGTCTTGCTGGTGTATGTTTAATGTGGCAACACTTGCCAAACGCTTGGCAAAACGTGTCAAAGAGAACGCTCAAGTCAGAACTGTAATGTAAATGTGTCTAAACATCAGTGTGTGTCATTATGATGTATTTTTGTAAACAGAGTGATGGCTTCTTCCAGTCCTATAAGTTCTACATAAAAATAATTGCTTCACTTGGAAAGGAAAGAAAACGTCACCGAGTGGATGGCAGAGTTTATTCTACTGTCCCTGTCATCCAGTAACATTGGTTCTCTTGTGTTGTTTAGAGAGTGAAGAATTGACATCAGAGAACATAAAGGGCAAATATGGCACTCTCCCATTACTTCTAAGTGTAAATCTTAAAATCTTTAGCTGATGTATTCTTATACAATATAATGTAATACATTGCAAAGAACAGTGAGGGGGCCAGTTTTCTCTCACCTGATAATGTTTCGCCAGTTTGGTGGTTAGAAATACTAAGTTACCAGATCTTGGCAGTAGTGGTGACCACCATAGATTTCTTCATACATGGCTGGCTAATGTGTGGGCTGTGTTTATACTGAATCACAATTCCTCACATTGCAGTGAAAACAGACCCGCTAGTAAGACCGGTTCAAAGCCTTGTCCATTCTCAGAACAGTCACACTGGTACAGTGGCTCAGTGTGTTGACCATGTCGGAAAGCGATTTGGGTCCATTGAAAACGGCCTACTGCAGTAGTCATCAACTACAGATAACTAGTAAGTGTAAGTAGAAAGTATTTATGTGCCCTTTGCTTTGACAAGTGCTTGCCTGCATCCTCCTTTTAATCCTCACAGCTGCCCTGGGAGGCTGTTACTGTTGCTGCCTCCCTTTAATGGACAAGAAAACTTCCCAGGATACTAAGCTAAGGCCACTTTGGGCTTAGTGAGAAGGACCAGTTCAGTTTCCCCTATAGTCAAAGTGTAGTTCACAAGATCTGCCAGCCCTTTGAAGTTGGTTTTTTGTTACAGTGCCATTGAGGAGAAGTTAGTAGCTCTGTTACTAAAAATTATTTCTAAAGTGTATTGATTCTGGAACAAGAGCAAAGTATGAGTGTGCTAGAACTGCCAGGTTTCTAACAAGGCTTGACCTGCCCAAGACCCTGTGATGAAGACCTGAATACTTTTTTTTTTTGAAGTAGAAAAATTAAAACCATTACTTGATTCACATTTTTCTATAGTCACCTAGTATAAAAATGTTAAAAAAAAATTGAAGTTAGCGAATGCACTTGGCATCAGCCAGGTGTGCTGTTCCCTTTTCACATTTGTCATTTTATAGCCTTGGCATTGATGCGTCTGGTTTAGAAGAGGGCTTTCGCACATGATGTCACTGAGACAATTGTGAAGATTTTTTTTTTTTTTTTTTTTTTAAGGAAAATACAGTCATCTGTTGATTATTTTGTGTAGTTTTGGCTTTAACATCCTTTTGGCTTAAGTTCAAGAGCACACTGAGGTCATGCAGGGCCTGGCCTGTGCTTGGGAACGAGGCCTGCCAGAAATGGCTCGTGAACCTTCATGGTGCAGCCTGAGCCTGCCCGCGTAGGCCTTGCTTTTGTGTCTGTCTTCTCTGGAACTCCATGTAGCAGCCTAACACTGGGGCCAATTTGCCTTTACTCTCTTTTCTATGATGAACACTTGTGGAGAAACTGTGACAGATCCATTGATCCTAGTATTTTTATTGTTGGAGTCTTGTGGATACTCTATGAATAATTTCTATTTGATCGTACTGTGTAGAGTTCATACCCACTAGGGAGATATTAATAAAACTATAAATGCATAGTATAATATAGAATAGCAAAAAAAAAAATTTTGTGAACAATTTATATAGAAAAGTAAGTTGTTTTTTAAGTGTTAGGCATATTTCTTTTAGGAACTTAAAATGTTATAAGAGTTTTTTAAACATTCAATATTTTTAATTATAAGAGACATTTGTTACTAGAGCCAATTATTTCAGGTGTCCTAATTGGAGTATTGCTTTTATTACCTCATATACCTCTAGAATGCCACATGTTCTGTTGGGGATAAAAATTGCACAATAAATGTCAAGTCTCTGTTAAGTGTTTTAACTTGCTGTTTCTTCTTTCTCCAGTTCGTTGTAAAAGCTTATCATTTGGGAGGTAGACAATTTTTTCTCCAGTACTGCCTTTTCTCTTTGTCTTGAGTACAAAGAAAATATGTGTTTAATATTCACAAAAGATGAGTGACAGACAAGTGACCAAAAAAAATCACCCCAAAATTCATTTGATCTGGTTGAGTAAAAGAGACAGCCAGTAATGATCTGGGAAGTGACATGTTATTAAAGACGATTTCCAGCCAGTATTGTGTGCACTTGCACATCAAGTGCGTGTTTCCCATTCACAGGACGAAGAGAACACTCTACACCTGCCATTCCTTACTTATAAAAATAAACCCACGTAGGTTGTTTATGGAATTTGAACAGAGCTTCGAGTATAAAGGTGAAATGTGTGACATGGTTATAACTTCCTATTTTTACTTATTACACAAAGTATAAATCTAGCCAGGTGTGATGGTGCACACCTATAATTGCAGCCCTAGGGAGACTGAGGCAGGGGATCGTCAAAAGTTCAAGGCACTATTGGGCTACACAGTGAGTTCAAGGTCAGCCTGAACTATATCAAAAGACTTTGTGTTGAAAACACACATACACACAAAAAGTATAAACCCGTTACAAGCATTATAGGACAGCAAATTGAATAAATGTTACTTCAAAAAGTTAGTAAAAACTAAGGTAAAGCAATTTTATTCTGGAAAAAGTCTAAAGTTTTGATTTTGCCCTCAAGTTGCAATGTTTTGATAGGTAATTTTGGGTTAAAAGTAGTGACTTAGTTCAAATAATTTAATTAGAATGAAATTAAAGGCTGGGCATGGTGATGCACACCTATAATCTCAACACTTGGGAGACTCAGGTGGGAAAATCACCATGAGTTCAAGGCCATACTGACCTACAATATAATAAGACCCTGTCTCCAGAACAAAACCCAATAAAGTTACTGAAAAGCACTTTAAATGATTAAGTAACTTGAGCTGTTCTGTATATCATAGCAAGGTGCATGGGATAAAACTACTGTACAAAACTAAGTTATAGGACACAATCACTGTACAGAAGTAAGTTGTGTAATACTGGGAAGAAACAGTAGAATTAATGTGATTCTGTTTACAATAGTATCAGAAAGAATACATATGAATAAGTTTAACAAAAATAAGATGCCAAAATTGGAACACTGAAAGCTGTATTATTAGAAGAAATTTTAAAGCCCTAAAATAATGGACAGATAACCTAGGATAATGGGATGGAAATTGTAGACTGGTAAGAAGGCAGTACTCCCTAGGCTCACTGGCAGATTCATACAATCCTTATCAGAATCTCAGCTGCCTGCTTTTGTACAGATTACCAAGCTAACCCTAGAATTCATGGAAATGTATGGAAGCCAGATCACCAACAGAAATAAACCCTACACTTAGGGCCAGTTAGTTTTTAACAGAGATGCCAAGACAATTCAACGATAAAAGAATAGTCTTTTCATCAAATAACACTGGGATAATAGGATATCCATATCCTAAAGAATGAAATTGGGCCCCATGTCAACACCATCTGCAAAATTTAATTCAAAATGGGTCATAGATTTAAGTGTTTTAAGAGCTAAAAGTATAAAAGGTAGACGAAGAAAGCAATAAATCCTCTCACTTTAGCAAGATTTTCTCTAAAAAGCAACAAAAGAAAAAAAAAATGAAAATCTGGGGGCTTCATAGGACACTATAAAAAAATGAAAAGCACAGAATGAGAAAATTCCTGAAAATCATAAATCTGTTAAGTCTGATGGCTAGAATATGTAGAATTCTTAGAACTCAATAAAGACAAATAGCCCAATTAAAAATGAGCACAGATGGGCCGGCAGGATGGCTCAGTGGTCTAAAGTGCCTTCTTGGGAAAGCTTGGGCGGCTTCAGGGACCACGGTTCGATCCCCGGCACCACATGCTGCGCCAGCCCTGCCCTTGGGGCGGGCTGAGCCGGCCATAAAAATGAGTGAATAAACAAATAAAGGTTCTTGGGCCCGGCGGGATGGCTCAGTGGTCTAAAGCGCTT
>PVJA010016260.1:28489-43990 GCA_004027025.1 Myocastor coypus | reverse complement strand
TTCTTTCTTTCTTTCTTTCTTTCTTTCTTTCTTTCTTTCTTTCTTTCTTGGCTAGCTGAGCTGCCTTAGGAGCAGGTCTCATGCTCCATATGGGGATGGGGATTGAACTGTGTTCCCTGGTGCCTGAGAGATTTTGCCGAATCATGTGTTTTAACCAATTGAGCTACCTAGCAATCCTCTTCAATATCATAGTTTAAATTTAAATATAAAGAAAAAATATATTGAAAAAGAAATATTTTATTACTTGTTAAAATATTAAAGTCAGAGACGCACATGTGCAAATAATGAAAATTAGACAATTTTGGATAGGAAAAAATATTGCATACTTAAGTATTTTTAATGAACACCAAACTCAGAGAATCTACAACATAAGGAGTGACTAAAAATTAATACAAAGCATTGCTACTATCATGATCTTGAAGGGTAGTGTTTCCAAAAGAGGCAATGGCACATAGAGGTACAAAAGCAAAAAGCACAAAGTATGCTTGCACAGAGGAATAAACATAGATTTTCAATTATTGTTACTGCCACTAAAAATACTACTCCAACAGGAAAAAGAGCCCACGTTGCTTGTTGTTTCCTATCACTCCATGGAACAGATATCTTTTAAGGTTATTATAGCCTCACCACAAATGAATATAGTATACAAATAATTGTATCATTATTTCTAATTTTCAGGTAATGAGAACAACACATTAATGATACATGCTATGTAAGTTGAACAACGAAGTAGAGGAGTTGGAATTTGATCCAAGGGGGACTGATTCAGGATTGTTTCTGGCATCCATATGTCTGATAAAAATACTAAATTTCACTCATAAGCAAATAAGTGAAACTGAAACCAGTGAGAAATCAGTTTTGGGTTTTCAGAAACAAAAAACTCTAAAAAATGTATTTTTTGCGAAGACATGTTTAAACAGATCACAACATATTGATGAGCAATAGAATAAATTATTTAAACATTTTTGAATGTACATCTTATTCATACAAGAAAGGCCACTTTGAATAAACTCTGTAATCAGAGAGGTGCCTAACATGTGCATAAGTGTACATGTGTGTGATGCATGGATGTGGAAATCCATAAATAATGATTCAATAAATTTCACAATGACAAGATAGGCAATTTCTCTTTGCCCAATATTCTGTTTTGTAGGTTTTATATAGGCACCATCTGTCTATCAATTTTTTTCTTGACTCATCTACCCACAGGAAGTCTTCATATTCTATATTTCTCAACCTCTATCAGCATACTTTTCCTCCTCATGCTGTATATAACTATATAAGCTTTTAATTACAAATTTTATATTTTTTTAATTTTTAGATAACTATTGTAATCTCTATTATTATAAGGATAGCATTTCTTTCACTGAGATACATCCTTAATGATAATTATCACATTATGTTGCTAGAGCAGATAACAATACTTACCATAGTGTAGCAATTCAAGCAGCATCTATTTTAAAAGGAGTGTTTAACATTTTTTGTGTATGTTTAAACTTAGAAATTACATTAAAAGACATACTTCCATTAAGTGACCCTCACAATATTTCCCTTTAATTCAAATACACTTATCTTATCATTCTTGTCAGTTTTTGAAGCAGTTCTGGAAGTCTTTGGCGAGCAGCTTTGTGATTTGCGATTCTTTAAAAAAATAAATTGCAGCTGTAGAGTATCATCCCAAAGAAATGATATCATGGAGTGTCCTCCTGCACTTTCATTCACCAGATATAACACCATGCATTTCTACCTTCTCCTCAATCACAGTGACAAAGAAAAGTAAATGTGTTGAATGAATGCAACAATTTAAGACATCACAGCAGCCAGGACAGGATAACTACTGGATAGGAAACTCAAACTGCATGAATGAATAAATGGGTGCATGAAAATGTATAAATATCAGAAAAATATGGGCTGTCAATTTCTCAGTGTTTCTACGTAAGTAATGTTTTTCTCTTTCTAAGCTTTATTATGTTTGTTTTTAAGTTCTACACAATAATATGCGAAAGTTCTGGAATCAAAAGTATCAAATGTAAAGCTTCCTTGCAGCATGAGAATGAACAATTGTATCAAAATGAGCAAGCAAATTCAATATGCACCAAACTTTAACAAGAAAGGAATTAATGACTAAGTCAATTAATTTTTTTATATAATGTGGATTTTTGTTTTTTGTACATCACATTGATTTATACCTAGCTCTAAATCTGTTTTATCTTCAATAGTGAACAGTGATAGTTTTAAATTTTAGGTAAGGTTTTAGTTCAGTCTCATATTCACAGCTTAAAAACATTACAGTTTTATAGTATATATATATATATATATATATATATATATATATTCAGTTTTCATTTCATTTAAATATTATTCTGAGGACCTTCCTGAAATCTCAGTGGACTAAAGCACTGGCTTCAGCAGAGCTCAGTGGCCCAGATTCAGTCCCTAGAGAGGCACAGGCCCTGCTCCCAGGGTGCACTGAGACAGAGACTGAGACTAGATATGGTGGTGCCTATACTCCCAGCACTTTGGGAATCTGAAAACAGGAAAATCACTAAGAGTCTGATCTAAGTATTGAGACACTCTAGATCCTGTAGACCCTGTTTTAAATGCATAAAAATAACTAACTAATATTGTTCAGACAGCTATGGAGTTGGATCATCCAAGGTTAGAATGTTGGCAGACTCAATTCTAGGACTAGGGAGAACAGTTGTCTGCATTCAGTGAGGACCCTTGTTGCAGCGTCCTCATACAATGTGAGGGAAGAAGGCCAAATGCAAAAGCATCATCTTTACAGAGCAGGATGCAGAAGGACCAAATATCTTTTACCAGCACTCGTAGAACCTTCCTATAAGAACACTAAGTCGCGCATGAGGATGGAGCTCTCCTGGCGTCAGCACTTGTTTGAGAGCCCTACCTAGTACAACAGTATTTGGTTTCAGCATAGGAATTTCAAACAGACACATGCATTCAAATCACGGCATATAGTTCTTCATTTAATTTGCATTAAATTAGTTAGATGCTTCCCTTCAGGTTAGGAAAGAAGCTTTAAAAAGGATGTATTTTTATAAAATAAAAAAAAAAAAAATGAAATCGTAAGTACTAGATCCCAAAGTACTTGTAGGCCTGGAATTATCTAATACACAATGGGCACTTAACTTATTTAATTTGAATTTATTCTGTAGCTATTCACTAATGAACTGATATAGTAAAATTACCTTAAGACAAACAAATACGCTTCCTCTATTTAAATATATTTTTCTTATAGAATTGAAAACTAAGAAAATTATGATTAATAAAAATCATTCATTTACTCTGAGCCATTGGTCCTTACACATTCAATATAATAGAGAAAGAATTTTGAAAAAGAGAAGAGTTAAAGCGATATATATATATATATATATATATATATATATATATATCACTCAAATTATATATCATACACAATAATCATATGATAAATATTAGTAATAGATCCATATCCTAAATCAAATCGTGGATTATTCTGTAAAGAACATAAGGATATGGAAATGCTTTTTTATTTGTGGTTGCACTCTTCTGCTGAATGATTAAGACCAAGTAAAAGCAAGACCTATACCTCTAAAAATGTAACTTTTGCTATCTGACAAGATCAAATCCCCTCAAGGTTTACCCTGGAACCATGTACAGCAACTTGTGGATCTTTTGTCAGTGTCACACATGTGACAAGCCCTTGCTTGACCAATTTGCTCTTTGTGAGAGCCAGGAAGAATATTTTTCTCTCTAGGGAACGCTCCTTAGAGACATTATACATCATCGATCACCTTACTCTGTGGCCCATAATCTCCTTGATCAGAAAATTTGGGATACCACTGAGTTACAGGATGCCATAGCAGAGGTTTTCTTATGTTCTGAGTCCTCACTGTAGAAAAAAAAAAGGAAAAAGAAAAAAAATATATATATATATTTGTATAAACAAGATACTTAAAATATATATACAGCTACTTTTTCTTAGTTCATTGAGAGAAAAGGTTTGCACTAATATTGCTTAGAAAAGATATCACATCTCCACCTTGTTCTCTAACTACCATGAAGGCAACAATATGAAATTAATTATTGTAACTGTCCCACTAATCAGTTTTTTTTTTCTTTTTTTTTTTTTGTCATTTTGAGACAGGGTCTCGCTGTACAGTTCAGGCTGGCCTTGAGCTCAGTTTTGTAGCCCAAGCTGGTCTCGAACTCTCACCGATCCTCCCGCCTCAGCCTCCCAAGTGCTGGGATTACAGGCATGCGCCACCACGCCCGGCTCACTAATCAGTTTTGAAATTCTTTCTTTGCTATTTTATCTTTTTTCATTAAAATGAATAAAGTAAATGAAAAGCTCTTTGATTTGCAAAAAATACATATTTTTCTCCTTTAAAAAACATAAGAAAGTTGATGGGATGAAAAACTGTCCTTATTTCTGTGATGGACATTTGTGATTTTACACTGTTACAAAATTAAATGAAATGTACATTTGAAATACAAGCATTTCAATTCATGCACACTATAATTCAGTCAAACATTATAGCTTTCAAATAAAACAGTAGGGCATTCTAAGTGCCTGCCTGGCAATATCAAGTGGCTAGGTTGGTTCCCCACTACAGCACACTGTGCTGGTCCCACACCAAACAGGCCACTGAAACTGGGCAAGGTGGTGCATGCACGTAATCCCAGCACTGGGGAGGCTAAGACAGATGGGTCACTCTGATTCCAAGTTGAATAGCAAGACCTTACATCAAATATATATATATATATATATATAAAATATATATATATAAATATATATATAAATAAATATATATAAATATATATAAATAAATATATATATTTATATATATAAATATATATATAAATAAATATATATATAAAATATATATATATAAATAAAATAAAGAGTAAACAGAAAAATTCAAACAATTACATATGATCAAAGTAAATCAGAATCAAAAGTGAAACACAAACTACAAGGTTATGAATAGAGAGGTCTAAGAAGATAACATTCTACTGGAAGAAAATAGTAGAAAAACAACTGAGGTAGGCCATTCAAGGGTATCAGAATGACAAGTACAGTGGAGAACATAGGAAAATCACCTAGTAATCCAACAGAAGAAAGCAAACCCATTGCACATGCATACGCCTTTGTTGTGCCCCTGTGATCTCTGGAGACACATGCCCAGAATCCACTGCCAGCATGAAGCTAACCTGAGTCCTGGCCAAGCCCAACTGATGTATATATAGAAGCAAACACAGTCACATTACAGGTGTATCTATAACCAAATGAAAATCAGAGTTTGATTTGAAAGCTTTTGGACTTTGGGCAGTTATTATGTAGTATTTTTATAAAAATACCTCTCAAATACAAATAAAAATTTTGTCAGCTTTAATTAAAATGGGATAATAACAGAAAAGGAATCTATTATTATATAGCAAATGATTGTCTCTTTTTTTTGGTCTTCTTGAAACAGGGACTTTTTATGCAATTCAGGCTGGCTTTGAGTTCACTTTGCATCCCAAGCTGGTCTCAAACTGGTGATGATCTTCCCACCTTAGTCTCCAGAGTGCTGGAACTTACAAGCATGAGCCATGACACCAAGCCTAGCAAATGTCTCTGGGACTCTAACAAGCAAGACATTCTCCTTGAAAACACAACAGTTTTGATTATCAATCTATGCCCTAATAGCACAGTTTATTTGGTCTTCCCTGGAGTATAGTAATCTACTTTGAAAATATTCAAGATGACTTTAATGCAGAGGAACTCAATGATTTCAGAATTTCAAAATGTTGTTTTTAAAACCAATGCCATTGGTCAGTATAGTCTTGAAACTTATTATTTAGAGTCAAATTTTATTTATAAATTCATATTTAATATCTGCTTCATTTTGATATGAACAAGTGTTTGGTTTTGTAAAAATGAACCCTGTATATTTTGATCCGTTCTGAAAATCCATTGGCAATTCCATTTTGAATAATCCTTGGACTTAGTTATCTCTGATTCTGGCACTCCACTATAGATTTAAGAATTTCAGTCAACTCTGAAGCTAATGTTCTAGCAGAGGTTTTCTTTTTTCTTGACTGAGAAAAAGTTAAATAAAGTTGGTCAACATTTGTTGTCTATGGTTTCAAAGTGTTATTATTTATTATCATTTTAGCATTACATTTACTTAAATTAACAATTATTTATCAAAATATAATCTTGAAACTTGAAATGACACTGTCTACATGCAAAAACTCAGACGCTTCTTTTTATCTTTTTCATGGAAAAAGACTTTAATTTTGTGTTAGGACTTTCCGACTTTCTCCTAATTTTCCATTTTCCTAGCAGCAGCTAACTTGGATATTATGCTTCTGAAATTGAAATATTTGATATGCAGGTATGAACGTTGTAAATTTCTCCCCAGCTGGCAAGCTTTTTCTCTTCTATTTCCATGTAGTGTTGTTGTTTTTATTCTGTGTGACACTCCAAAATTCATAATGCATGTATGAATAGTTATGTATTAAATAATATAGAATACTGCCTCATGTTGGCTTCATTTGTTTTCACTACTCACATTTAAAAACTCTGAGTAATCATAACTGAGTGGAATGTCAGCATGTTACATAAATAATGAATAAAACACCTGAATTTGGAATAACAATTTGCTTTACAATCACTGTGCTTCCCTTCTGCTGTGTGACAGTTCATGGACTAAAGCATTAATCACATCCAGCTTTGCGCCTCCTCTGCACTGAGTGAGGATAATAAAGCATCACCAGGCGAGGGCCAGTAATTTGAATCTTCAGTGTGAAATATAAAGGTCAGAGTATTCTGGGAAATAAAATGTAATTATCAAATTCTTGTGAAAAGTGTAACACTCAGAAGTATAGTATATTATTTTTAGAGTGTCAATCATTGTCATAGACAAGAGGAGACATCAGGATGTACACACCTGGGAAAATCTGGTACATGTTTCGTGGACACTGTGCAACTCGATTTTCTGCAATAATGGCTAAGTGGATCCTTATAATACCAAATAATTCTGCTCATGATGCTCTTGAAATTTCTCGTTAAATATGCTTTTTGTTCTTTTTCCTAAAAATAGTCCTCTGGGAAGTCTGACATCTTAAAAGCAATGTAGTTTATACACATATGTATCTATATATTTCTTTTTCACATTCCGTCTTCAAAAATATCTTTAATACTAAATGAAATATGCCCTCATCCCAGACGATAGAAGATAATCACCTTATTATTATTGAGATATTACTTTCGTTTCATGCAGCACCTTTTGTAAGCAAAGGTAACACAGTGAATTAACTGAAAGCTGTCATCAGCATCGAATAATCCAGAGTGATAAGACGTGGTAAGGTAACCATATAACAGAAGCATCTAACATTGACTTAGAGCTTAGCATGTATTAGGAATGATTGGATGGCAGCCAATAATTTTTCTTTTTCATACATAGTAGAAACGGCCCATGCTCTCTTACTGCCAAATTTTCCACATGATTTTATTACCTCGCTTTCTGGTGCACACATGTCTCATTATCTAGTTTTCTTTCAGGCAAAGGTGTCATGTGAATCAATTTGTGTTAATAGGACATGTATAGTGGGACGCATGTGTCTCCAGGACTCCTAAAAGATTTTTTTTAATGAGACTTGTTGTTTTGGGTGCTCTGGGCACTTTCCTTCTTTCTTTCTTCTTTCAGTAGCTGGTCCAAAAAGGTAGTAGTCAATGAAAAGATACGTGTGCATGCTGCTGTGCTCTTGGCAAAAAGATCAGAATGAACTCATATTTTAAGAAGAAAATTACATGTCAGCACTCATGTGCAGAATTTTTTAAAATCCTCACCATGAAATATAAATGTAGTTCATGATGTGTTTGCTTCAGTAACCAGTATTCTGTGTCTCTATCTCCTGCTGCTGTTCATAGTTCTAAATTCTATTACACCTGATAACCAAGTGGACCTGTGAACTAGAACTATGATAGTTCCTATTCTGTGCTGCAAAGATTGCAACTTAGAAGATTGTTTAAATTCCCCAGTACCTTACGATAGGAATTGGAACTGATGAAGGCAGTCTGATTCCACGGACTCTTAACTAGTACAAAAGATTGTTCCCTTCTCAACCCATACTAGTTCTGGTCTGTGGAGCTTTACGTATAATCTTTGGTGTACATTATGCCAGTATATCATTTACAGGAATTGCAAATTTCATCACAAAATGATTATTCAACTGTAATTTCACTGAGCATATTTGCATCAGATATTCAAGTTTTATAATTTTAATAACTAATGGAAGGCTCAATGCTGTTAGCCTCACCTTTAAAATCATGTTATTGTGTACATTCTTGCCTTCTGTCTTCAGCTTGGGTATTTCCCTTACAGTGTCTACGGAAGTAATTATTTTTTACTAGATATCAACTTTTTTCAACATTATCATCTTTAACAAAAATAACAAACAATCCAAATGAGGTGGTGAAGATCTGGAAATCCAAATGTTACTTAAAAATAATTATATAGGCCCAGGGAGATAGCTCAGTGCTTGGTAAGCACGAGGTCCTGAGTTCAATCCCTGGTACCACAAAATAATAATAATAATAATAATAATAATAATAATAATAAAATTGTGTCATGTATTATTGTTTATTCCTTACTAAAAGTGGTCATCCAAAACACTTTCAGATAGATGAGAAATATCAGGAAAGAATATATACTTTTTAAATTTATTTTTTATTACTTTTAATAAGACATAACAATGTGACAGTTTTAAAACAAGTTAGTAGTACATTTCAATATTTGATACAATGCATATTATTGTCCTCCTAGTAGTTATACAGAGCACAGGATATAGATGTTATAATTTTTCAAATTATTATTGGTACAACCAAATTTCTTCTCATTCAACTAAGAAAAAGTAGTTGTATTCATAATCCAATATTCCATAAATGCAGTAGGTTATTGGCAGACTGGCATTGTTGGAAGCTGTTGATTTAAGCCTTTACAGCTCACCATACTAATCTTGCTTTACGTTTTATGTCTCATGGTTAAACTTTTCTGCTGGGTGGTTAAGGGCAAATTAAAGCAAGACCTGTATAACATGGAACTTTTATGTATCTGTCCCTCTCGCTCTCTCGCTCTCTCGCTCTCACTCTCTATCTCTATCTTCGTGTACTCTCTGCGGAACCAGGGATTGAACTCAGGATCTTGCACTTGCCAGATGGCACTGGTGCCCCTAATGTATCTCTCTGGCCCCCACTGGTCTTTCTCTTTAAGTGAGGTACACTATTTATTCTCTTAGAAGAAGTAACTTCCAATTTTTTGCCAAATTTGTATGAAGAACGTGCTGTGCTTCAGTTTGCATAGATCTCTTGTGTATCAGTTGAGACGAAAACTAAAAAGCAGTGGCTCCAGTTAGCTGCGCATGCTCATGCTTGGCAGCTGCCCAACAAGGCAGAAGTCCATTTTTGCAGTGAATTCTCTAAGTACTGGCAGGTATACTAGGCACCACTACTTTTATGAGGTCTATTTTAGCTCTGCAGCATAAGTTTATATTTCATAGATAACATATGTGTGTGTGTGTGTGTGTGTGTGTGTGTGTGTGACTATTACATTACCTCCAATGATATCCATACATGTACTGCAAATACTGTCAGTTTTTCCCATTTGGGGAGCAAACACAAAATCAAAAGCATGAGACAAAGTGTGCTGAGGGACAGCTTATTGCTGATCACCATGTTTCTATTAAGAGTTAGGGATTTACACTTCATAAGGGAAATTAGCCATTCTAATGCCTCAATTATCCTTCTTGGCTAGAAGCGTGACTTAATTCCATGCTGGGTGAGCTTAATTCAGCACATCGAGGCAGTCTCAGAGTCCCGTGGAAGCCCCTCTCTATTTTACATTAAATCCATAGTTGGTGGTGAATCCCTATTTTCAATGTTTCCAAATCTAAAGGGAAATTAAAGAATCCTTTTCCATTGATTCCATAAAATCCTAACATTGATTTCTGGAATACAAACTTGGTGATTCTGACTGGCAGAAATTAATTTTCCATATTCAGGAAGTGAAACGTTTCCACCAAATCAGCACAGGCTAAAAGCAAGAGTTTGCAATTAGACGGTTTATCGATGCTGCAAATGTTAATCACTGGTTTCTCTGAGTTATTACACACACAAAGTTTTAATTCTCAAAAATATGTACCATTAGACAAAAGTAGACTATTTCCACAAGTTTCAACTATGTTTTGATAGATCACAAACCTTTACCTTCATATTTATATGATGCTTAAGGCCCAGAGGGATCACTGATCCTGTCCTCAGGGTTCTGAAAGAAATAATTATCATGGAGGAACATAGGGTTGGAAGTAGGTCAGTGATGGAGACTTTGTGTAGCAGGTCTGATTACATGGGTTCTATTCATATAAAAAGCTGTGCGTTCAAGCTTCATGTTTTCAGTTCTTTTATCCATATGGAAAGAACACTGTTCAAATATCAAATATCAAATTATGGAACTTATCATTGTAATTGAGAAATGCAACATTCTCAAAAATTTCTCAAACCATTGAAATCATTTAATAACATTACATACCATTCAAAAGGAAAAAATTATTTCTTATTTATGGAATACAAAAATCACAGCTGTCCTGTAGGCTCCTGTCTCCTTGCTTATCTGATATTTTCCTTACATAACTTCACCGAACTTAAAGTCCTTACATTTTAGTTTGAGATATTGCACTGCTGAAATATGCATTTTTACAGAAGAAAGCAGAGGTGATACATAGACATATTTTATCTACATTTTGCAGCAATTGTTGACACAATAAAAGTTCTACTTGTGAGGTAACTCGCTGGAAAGATTGTTTTCAGCAACCATGGCTAATATTCCTGACATACATCTAGGCTCTACACATTCCAGTGTTAATGTCTATTTAACGCTTATTTTTTCTGCATCCCAGCTTGTGCTGAATTTAGTAAACATTTCTTTTTATCAAGTGAGGGGATGGTGCTGTACTTTGTCCACTGCCATGGCATGGAATGGTGGGGTCTCTTCTTGTCTAAGGTCTTGCCCTCTGAGCATACTGCTGCAGTGCACAGTGGCCAGCCAGGGATGGCAGCCGATAGGGCCAGGCATCTCTGAAATGCAGTACTTCTATGTTGGCTGCTTCTTCCACAACCAGAAGCTGCCAAGCTATTTTCTCTTTGTACTGTTCAAGGAAGCTTCCCACTATGATGAGCTTTACTTGAACCTTCTTTTGTGGTCTCTGCTTCAGCCCCCAGATGGTAATCGATTATTCTAGATCTGTTCCTTAGATGTTCTCAGCCACAAGGGTCATCGTGGCTCCTCGCTTCATATCCTGTCACTGAATTCAGAAGGGTTCTTGTCTCTATCCACCCAGGTCCTAGTGTTGAATAAGACTTTAGAACTCCTTGTGTTGAACTTTTACTAATCCAATTAATACTTTTTTATCTTTCAGCTAAACAATGAATAATACTCTTGTGCTGGGTAGAAGTTGGGTGCTCCTTGGAGACCCTGGAAAAGGTGGATTTGGATATTAGTTTGCTCATTCTCTGAGCTTGAGTATATTAATGAGCAGGCTACAACCAAGGAACAAGGTTCTGAGCAATCTGTGTAGTACTATAAATCTTCTACACCTATCACCCATGATAGCTTATGGTGAATGCCACTTGAGTCTTTTTGTTTTCCAGAGCCATTGGGCTACATTTTTATTTAGGACAATAATATAGGCTACAAAACTATACTGTGAGTCAGAATTTCCTAAAGCACAAGTACTGTTTAGTTTGTGAGCTTGAAGGTGCTGTTTAAGGGTCACTGATACTTATGAAAATTCAGGGAATATAATTATGAGGTCTAATGCATTTTGATAATTATACATATATGCATAAACATTAAGATAAGCTGAGCCTGGTACAATATTGCTGAACACCCAGCTACTCAAGAACCTGAAACAGGAGTGTATTCAAGTTGAGAATAAGACAGGCAGCTGATTGAGATCCTATCACATAAAAATAAATTTGTAGAATTAGTAGAATGTTTACCTAACACATGCAAAGCCCTGGGTTCAGTTCTCAGTACAAAAATAGAACATATAGACTTTATAGCACCCCAGAATTAACACTGCACAGCCTTTTCCTGTGGTCATTGTTTTTTATTTTCTTTTTAGTTTTCTTTTATCCTAAACTTACATAAATATATTCATATATATTTTATATTCATATATGTTGCATAAATACAGTTATGTAAGTTTGTGTTAAAAGGTATTTTTGATGTTCTTTCACATCCTGGCTGCTATTAACTGTCAGTGTTTTTTTTTCCTCATTGTTGTGCATTATCCCATAATATAAACATAGAACAAAGCATTACCCTCTTCTGCTCTTGTAGTTAAGAAGTCCTGGGACTATTATGAGAAAAGATGCTATTACAACATTGTGGAATTTTTTTCTGTGGAATATCTATAGAAAACGAAAACAACATTCCGTAGTGCTTCAGGCTTGCTTGTCGGCCAAGATATTGTGCAGAACAACAGACAGACAGATGGCCTAAGTACCCCAAAGGCAAAGTTACTGTATAAAAGCAGAGGAAAGTGTTCAGGTGTTGTGCATTTTGGTATCAGGACCTGCAACTGGAGAAGGAAATCCATAGCACTCACCCTTCCTCATTAATTGAACTAAAATCCACAGGGCACTTTGTGCTTCTCTCATTCCTGCTCCTTTCCTTTGCCCTTTCTGAACATCTACATGGTCTATAACACACATTTTTACTCCTTCCTAACTTACTTTAGACCCCTTTGAAATATTCTTTTTTCTCTTTTGAAAGCTGTTTTACTAAATCATAACATATAAAAACCTGTAATGTGTCTTATTTTCTTTTATTTTGTTTTTCAATAGGTTCCTGAGGAAAAATCAAAATACACTTCTAGCTAAATTTTTGTCAGTTTGCTTAAAAATCACTAACTTTGGTGGATAAATATCTGAGCAACACATTATCGGTCTTCCACTTGTTGAGAATAGTAACTTTCCCATCTGGGTTTTGATGACAACAGTTTCCTCAGTTACATTCCACAAGCTCAACCATGGCTTTTATTGAAAACACTGTACGTGGGCCTATAAATGTCCCATAGGGCCACTAGAAGACGACAGCCCTGTCTTCATTCTGCTCCTGTCTTCCTTGTGGCATTAACCTTTGCACTAAAGACAGCCACCTGCTTCCATGTTCCAAAACACTCGACCACGAAGAGAATGTAAAGAGAAGCCACTGGCGTTCCTAGAAGATAAAAATCTATTCTTGAAAAACCACCTAGACATCTCTCCTCTTTACAGCCCATTCCTTCCCTCCACTATTCTTATCTTGTGTCTGAATCTGGAAATCTCAGCTTCCTGGAGAGTTCAAGTTGATCTGAAAGCTGAAGATATTGTTTCTCCCTTCATTGGCTACTGAATAATGTTTTATCTTCTTTCATCACTCATCTTAGACACACTAATGTACCAAGCAGCACCAGGATTTTGGCAGTTATCTCCTTTGTAGTAGGGGCACTTTATGTACGGTCTGATTCTACCACACTCTAAAATGCTTAATAAAGAAGTGTTGACTAGAAACACTGTGATGTACAGCAGCTCTCCAGAAGTAAATTATCTGGTATGACTGAAAATTTTACATGGATTAAAAACTCTCTGGTTTCTCTCCTCCAGGTCGAGTAATCACCATACCAGTTTCTTCTTCTATGAGTGTATTTTGAGTATCTGGAGTCCTTCTGTATTTGCCTTTTGGTGACTGGCCTGTTTCATTTAGTATTAATGTCCTTTACGCTCCATCAAGCAGTTTCAAAGAAAAAAAGTTTCTTGCATCTTTAATGGGCCTCACTTTGCCTTCCACAAATGTTCTCTTGCATTCTCTTGGACTCTTCAGTCTGAGAACGCCTTTCTGCATCATGCCTGCTGATCCTTAACATGAAATAGCAGGCTTTTTGCTTCATTAGGTGCTTGTACTTGTACCTTGTGTGGATTTTTCTGTTCTTTCCTGTTTGTCCCTAAAGCCACTTAATGCCCACGATGCCCTCTGTGGAAAGGCGGTGCAGCCTGAGCCACAATCTCTTGGTTTTCTTTCTGTAACTCACACCTTCCCACTCCACTCCCACTCCTGTGGTATTCTCATGAGTAACAATCTGTGGGGCAAGCAACACTTGTGGCTGGATTACATGTTTCCAAGATTCCACAACAGCCTACACAATATTGTTCAAGCTTTCTTAAGAGTTGGATTATCTTCCTCACTTATTCATATTGCATTTCTTTGCCTTGTATTATTTGTAAAGAAATAAAAGCAAGTATTGATATTTTCTGCCCTGGTAAACACACCACTTACTATTTTTATTTAGCTTTTGTTGTTCTGCTGTTCCATTGCATGATTAAAAAACCCAGAACTATAAATTTTTATCATCTCCACGTTACTGATCTTAGTTATAGTGTAGAATTACTAATGGTTTATTGACACGTAACATGGTTACATCACAAGTGCAACTCTATAGAGTATTTCAGTCTATTCATAGTAATCATTATAAATAATAGATTCTGTGCTCTATATAACTATTATTATATGAGAAGTATTGAATGGCATGATTATGAATATCAAATGTCCCATTAATTCAATCTCATATACTTAAACAATTTCCATCATTCTGCTATTGAAAATTGTTGCTGTTGATATTTTTTTATGATTAAGATACATTCAGTCAATTATTCAGTAACATTTAGTTTTAGAATATTGAACTTCATGAGCCAAAACTACTGCAATATCCTTCCATTATCTTATATTTAAATTAAAGTAATTTCCTTTCTTCTGAAATTCTTTTATTCCATTTTTTTAAATTTTGTAGTATACGTTTTTAGTCTATGATGGTGACATTCCTGATGGAAATTTCTGGGTGGCCCAAAACAGAGCTTACTTATTCTTTCCTGACTTTCCCTCTCCTTGTTCCTCTGTCCCACCTCCTGGTCCCCTTTTCCTTTTTAGTGAAAACTTCAACCTTCCCTTTTGGAGGACTGTCCCTTCTTGGTTCTGTTTTCTCAGTTCAGGTTGCAGCAAAATAGACATTGTTCTTGCTTTTTATCTGTTTGTTTTTCTGACTATAAGTAGCTTGTTAGATGAGTAGGAAGGATTGAGAAGTTCTATAAGAAGGGTGACTCATTGCCAGACTTCCTAGTACAATAAATTCCTCTTCTTACTGAAAACCCTGTTTACACCGAGTCTCTTAAATGGTACTTTTTTACTATTTAACATCAGTAAAGTAACATTAATAATAACTTCATGGTCACTGAATATCATTCAAAATATCTATATAAATTTTCACACATACATTGTGAAAGAAATGCTATTATTATTCTCAGTATAAAAATAGAAAACCTCTACTTTCCAGGAACTAATTGGATGAAGATTCACAGTGATACCAAGTCAGTCATTTAAATCTGGCTTAGGATCCATTGTTTTAAATCTGCTGATT
>PVJA010016260.1:15052-28389 GCA_004027025.1 Myocastor coypus | reverse complement strand
AAAGTGAATATTGCAGATCATATAGACATTTTAATCATTGATCAACTGTTTTAGAGCAAAAAAGCAGCTATAGACAGGATGTAAATGAATGAACTATGATTGTTTCAATAGCAGGTCATGTATCAATATCAAGCCTGGCCAGATTCGGCACCTAGGGTGCAGGTTGGGATTTGCTTTGATTCATTCTGCACTACATTTAGCAGGGCACATTAAGGTGAGCGCTGGAACATGTTACGCTTCTATGCTTTTTATGTTCATTTACCCTGTCTTACTTGTTTTGTATAAATGCCTCTTCACTATAGCATTTCATTATCTACCAAAGAAATGTCATTCAACCTTCACATGTTTATTATAACAAAATCAAGTAGACTGAGTTATTTCACAAACCTAGAAGTGATTTCTCTAGGATTTGAGCTTGTACAAATCAGAAAAACATGCTCAAGTGTTACAGTACAATTACTATCAGATTATTCCCTTTTTACTTATTATTCCATGCATCATTTTGAATTGATGATTTTAAAAACATTTTAAGGAGAATTGACTCTTTAGTATGGACAAAAAGTTTTAGAATAAAATGAACATTATGATAAATCAGGTAATAAAAGTGATAATCACAATATATTTTCTTAAGTTTTCCATATAATATTTCATTCCATGCCATCTCAATTAATAACACATATGTCTTTCTTGTTAGGAGTTATCTCATAACTTCAAGACTTCGAGAAGGCAAGTAAACATAAAACATAAATTTGCTGCGATATCCTCCTCCAGGCATTGGAACATACACACTGCTTTCTCAAACTTCTTGCTCTGAACACCTTCCCTGTATTAACCAAAACTAGTACTTATTAAACTTGGTTGAATTATTAGTTTTCAGGGATGTTATTTGTGCCAGAAAAATTTCTTCACATATTGACTCAATATGTGGAGTATACTGCTTTCCTCATGCATGAATTCAAATTATTTATAATTCCTGCCACAATTAATTGTAGCAATTGAGCCATAATTAATTCTATACCTCAGTCAAAAGAAAGGTTGTTACTATAATGTCAAGCATGAAAATTCAGCACAAGAATAACAATGAATGGTAGAAATTTAAGATATGTACAAAGAGCTTTGGATAAGATACCATGAAGACATGATATTAGAAGCAATAGAAAATGTAACATATTAACAAGATGAGAACCAAAGTCACAAATATGACCTTATGTAGCATCTGATATAATAATATAATACATTGACAATGGTGCTGATGTGAGAACAAGTTCAAGACATGTGGGTTGGCTTTCATGAATACAATTAAGCCCAAGCTTATCAATAGGGTTCAGTTATCAATGTGATAGTGTGACTATGAAGGATTTCTAATGTGATTATATAATTTGCTCAGGTATATCACATTGAATTATAATGGAAGGCAGTAATTGATATAAGAAAGTTTCATCTATTTGAAAATCTAAACTACAATTTTACATGTGCAAAGCTGTAAAAGTACAATACATGAAAGTTCTACAACTAATTCTATGGTACTGCACAAATTAACTATACACATGTTTAAGCTTTTCACTGCAATTTTAATATAAGTCATGAAATGTGTATCATCTTTGTAGACATCCTTTTGTTTTCAGTAATGCATCATTTCATGTAAGTGACCTAAGGTACTGTTGCACTATCCAAGCATTATCTGTAATGGAAAATTGCCAAGACCACTGGTGCATATCAAAAATAAAAATGATACCAATACTCACTTAAAAAAATATAGGTAGATTTCCAAATTGCTCTGATAAACTTTAATATGTTTGGCAACATAGGAAATTAACAGCATTATATAACAATAGGACTCAGCAGCTTTAAGAATGCACTGTAACATAGTTTTGTAAATGAGCTCTGTCTGTCTTAACCTATTGCACTCACAATTCTCCTTCAGACTCTGGGAGAAGATTCAATACCTGTGTGTTGACATGAAGAGTGCTGAGGGATGCAGAGGCTGTAACATATTAGACCATGGAATAGTGCTGATGTGACCACCATCACTGCCACAGTCACTCCGGAAGTGAATATTTCTATTTAGTGGCACATGGGTAGGTGGTGTATGTGGTTAGCATATACTTGATGGGAATGATACACATCTTGCTAGGAAGAAAGAAAAATGGTACTGAATTACACTACTTGTGACAACCAGCTATCTTAATGTATAGGTTGATTATTGCTTATTTTAAAGGTCTTTTTTGCAGTAATAATTGGAAAAGATTATTGTGGAAACATTGGCATTGGGATGACTCAGTTTTCGCCATTTCTCACCTGCATTTCTCAAAGGTAACTGCCAAATCATGAGAAATTTATGCACTGGCCAGAAGCCCCCAGGCTCTGTTCCCGTGCCAACTACAGCAGGATGCCCGAACACACATGAATTCAAGGAGAGCAGTAATCCTGGGGCATGTAATCCAGGCAGCCTGCTTCTGGGCCCCTGCCAACACTCCATCTGTTCAGAGCTGGAGGCCACTACATGTCCATTGCTGCTTGCAGCCAATCCATAGATAGCACATTTGCCTTGTTGATTTGCTGTGTGAGTTCCTTCCTACTGGACTTGGAGGACAGGTAAAATTTATAGTTCAAGATGCAACTGGCTAAAGTGATACCCAGGGCGTAATAAGTCTTCTTTTTTTTTTTTTAAATTATTTTTTTTGTCTTTTTGAGACAGGGTCTCGCTATGCAATTGAGGCTGGCCTTGAACTCACTTTTGTAGCCCAGGCTGGTTTCGAACTCGCACCAATCCTCCTGCCTCAGCCTCCTGAGTGCTGGGATTACAGGAGTGAGCCACCACGCCCGGCTGGAATAAGTCTTCTATAGCAACAAAAACACTTTTTGTGCCCTTTCCAAATTTAGAAATCATAATGAATTGTAAATAACACAAGAATAAATATTGTGCTTATTTTTATTTCATAATATTTTTATATGTTAAGAAATGAATGTATATTGGGCCAGGGAGATAGCTCAATAGAATAAGTGCTTTCCTGGCATGCCCAGAGTCCTGAGTTCAATCCCTGGTGCAACACAAAAAAAAGAAGAAAGAAGGAAACAAGGAAAGAAAGAAAGAAAGAAAGAAAGAAAGAGGAAAGAAATGAATGTATATCTCTATATATCCTAAGATTTTTCAAATATGCAGTATGTATATTAACAAAAGAAAAGCTGATGGAATTTCAAATCTCATTTACTAAACGAAGAAATTTGAGTTCTGATATTTTCATCACTGCAAATTTTTTTTTATTTATTTCAATTGATAATTTTTTGAACTCTCTTAATACTGCAGTGAATCCAAATTTATGTAATTGAAAGTTCCTTTATATAAGTAAATGCACCAAATTCACTTATTATACCTGCAAAGTATCAGTGAATACTCTTAGTTAAGCTTTATAAAGTACAGTAATTTGAAGATTAGCAGATAGTATTAGATATTGTTTTATTTCCACATAATGTATTAGGACTATCCCAACAATGTAAAACTTTCCTGTTTATGTCATGCACTTATACTGAAATGCATGCAATGTGCTGTCTAGAAATCATGGACCTAACCCATCAGTTAATCCTGGAAACAAGCACAGCTGCAGTGTCAGTTTCCATTTTACAGATGAGAACACCAAAGACCAGAGCATCATGCAATGTTTGTAGTTCATACACATAGCTACTGTGCGGTGCGTAATACTGTAGCTATCATCCATAGCTTTTCCTGAACAATTTTATTGTCTATTTTCTATCCATTTCTTTGATAAGATGGATACTTGTTGGATCTTTGTCTGACACATTGCCAGCCTGCAATGTACAATTTAGATGAAAATGAATAACATATAAATATTTTAATATTTCTCTATTTTATTGTAAAATATGACATGTTTCTGATAATAAAAGTAAAATATTATTTTCTTCTCAACATTTTAAAACAAAAGGACATATACTTATCTATTACATTCTTTGTGAACTATGGTAGTAGGAATGATCAAATATTTAAATTTATTAAAGAAAGTACCTTGATGGATTCATTAATATGTAAATTTTTGATTAAATTGCATTATAATCATCTAAAGCATCAGCTACCAGAGATATAATGTGTTAGTTTAGTTTGTTTACGGTTAGTGTAACAGACTATGACACACATGGTGTTATTTAGTTTGGGGTTCAAAACGCAGACATCTGCTGAGGTCCTGGGGCAGTGCTGTACTATGGTGCTAGATGATGAGATGATCAAAAGCTTGTGAAAGGGGAAAAACATGAAGGCAGTTTACTTCTAACAACTGTTCTCATGATAACTGCTTTCACTTGCAGAAAAAGACATTAATTTGTACATGAGTGTAGGACCTTCACGGAACAATCACTGCTCAGTGAGATCCACTTCCCAATGTGCCATCTCACAGGTTATTTCCAGCATATAAATTTGCGAGACCAGGGCTGGCGAGATAGCTCAGTGGACTCAGAGTGTGCTTAGGCAAGCGCAGGGGCCAAGGTTTGATCCTTTGCACCTGGACCCTCCCCCAGGGGCTATGGAGCTGACCACTGACTCTGGGCATGGCGGTACTCACCTGTAATCACAGTGCTGGGGAGGCTGAAAATTGGAGGATCCCTACAAGTCCAACCTGTATAGAGTGACCCTGCAAAAACCAAATACATTTTTAAAAAATTACTTGTCATTAGTGCATTTTTTACCACATCCAAGACTAGTGTTTGTTGAGTTTCACGTTTATTTTGATGATTTTATAGCTTTGTAGTTGTCTATGCTATATTATTCTAGTCTTTCTTATTTGCCCTCTTTTTATCTTAACTATTTGGGGCAATAATGCTAACTATCCATTCTTTGTTCAGAGGCTTAAATCTAGGGACTGGGCAGATAGCGCAGTGGTCTAAGTGCCTGCCTGGCAAGACATTTGTTATGGTATATGTCTAGCTGTCCACCCAAAGCCTCATGCAGTCGTGGGGCGTGGCTTCTATAGATTGGGAGTTGATTCGTGATCCCTGGGATTGTGTTTTAGTATTGATGGGATTATCGGTCTGAGTAAGGCTGAGACTATGGATGTGGTCTAGGGCGGATATCCTAAGGCAGAAAGCCTGAAAGTAATATATAGAGCGACAGAGAGACAGACTGGAGCTGTAGCTGTTGCTCTCTGCTGCCCTGTTTGGTTGGCCACCATTTAGTTGCTGTTCCACCGCCATGAACTGGATGTTCTCTGCCCTGTTCCACTCAGCCTTGGGCCAGCTGAATATGAACTGAAAGCTCCATGAACTGTGAGCTAAATAAACCTTTCCTTCCATCATTTTGAGTGCCGGGTATTTGTCCCAGCAACGAGTAAAACGGAACTAAGACAACATCATCTCACCATTTGCCACAGCTGACATAGAGGCTCAAGCTCCCTATGTTCTATCCAATAGCATTTTTCTGGCTCACCCCTATGGCCTCTTAAAATCTTCTTGCAGAGAATTAGTAAAATACGTTTGTTTTTTGTTTTTTTTTTAATCACTCAAACATTGCAGTTTGGAAGAGTAATATAATTAGAAATAGTGATAATATGTGAGGACTCAGGACATATGAGAATCTGTACTGCAACTTCTTATAATTTAGTGGGGTCCCAAATTTTCTGATCAAGGAGATTATGGGGCTACAAAGGAAAGTGATCAACGATATATAATGTGTCTATAGTGATTCATCTAGAGAGAAAACATTCTCTCAGGCTTTCACAGAGAGCAAATTGGTCAAGCAAAGGCTGTAACTCTTCCAGGTGGCTGACACCGACAAGAGTTCTACAAAACATTATATATGATTTCAGGATAAATCCTAAGGGGATTTGACTGACCTTGCCTGATACAAAAGTTACATTTTTAGTTATATAGCTTTTGCTTTATCTAGGTCATAACCATCCAGCAAAAAACTCTAAACACAGGGTATAAAAAGTAAAGTCACATTAATAAGCTGAACTGTAAAAGGCTAAAGTCAACAGCTTCCAGCATAGCCAGTTTTGCAGATAACCCATTAGTATTATGGACTATTGGACTATATGTACAGCTACTTTCCCTTAGTTCAATGAGAAGTAAGATTTTTTACTAAAAGTGTTTAGAAAAGATACCATGGCTGCATCTTGTGCTCTGAAAAACTACTAAGAAAACAAAAATACACAATGTAATAATTATTGTAACTATCCTACTAACCTGTTGTGAAACTGTCTCCTTCCTAATTTTTTCTCATTAAAATTAATTTTAAAAAAGAAACAGTGGCAATATGGATATTATCCTACAAAATAACACTCAATATGAATATACCGATGTGAGAACAACTTTAAAATTTTCTAGGGGGGCTGGAGAGAGAGCCCAGAGGCATACACACTTGACTGGCATGCACAATGTCCCAAGTTTGATCCCTAGTAGGGTAATAAATAAATAAGTAAATGATAAGTAAATAAATAAATAAATAAATAATCTAATCTTGGTAACTGCAGTAAAGACAAATATTTCAGGAAGTAAAATTTTATAAATTCATTATTATGAATATGCTAAAGTATCTTTAAACAGTAATTTAAGCTACATAAATAGCAAAGTTAATAATGGATTTTTATTACTTAGCATCAAAATTTGGAGTAAACAAAAATTTTCTTTAGAAAATGTCAAATGCTATCAAAACAGTTGGATAAAATACATATGAAAAAACTAAATAATGGCTTTTCTCTTGTTTATGTGCTTTAAAAATTATCATTAACACTTTCTTGAAAAGACACTACATATGTATAATCTTGAGTAGATATCATCTTTTACAGCAAAAAAGTTAGTTTTTCTTTATAGAGAAGTAACTATATAGTGGCAGCAGATCTATAGACATATGTATGTAGTAGGTATATAAAATATATAAAATATTTAATTACCTGTGGAATAAGGCATTGCTTATTTGTTGATACTTTGTATATTAGAATTATACAAACATACAAAATAGCTACTGTTATATTTTCCTAATAAATTCATTGGTGTAAATGTTTTTCAGTTTTCCAAACGATATCATTCTGCTTGCTAATTTCCTTTTACTTGTGATCTGTACTGACAATATTTTTAATTATTGAGTAAAAAGCAAGTACATGAATTCTTATGTGTTTTTTTTAGGTTTACTCAAATATATTAATGTAGTCAGAGATTTTATCCTAAAAGTAATGTTATAGGCCTTTAGTAGCAAACAGTAGCTGTAGCTATTCTTTTATCTTTGAGAGATATTACAAGATCAGAATTAGAACACTGACTACAAAAGTAATGAAATCACTTATTTTTATATCAACATTCTAAGGATGTTCTTGAGGATGCACACACCCACATTTCCTGAAAAACTGAAGGAAATGGAAGCAAACAATTGAAATTTTGAAAACAGTGAAAAGTAATAACTGACAGCGTCTGTGACAAGTTTGAAACCTAGACCCTCTGGTGAGACAGTCACAATGCAGGCAGACTGTTTACATGAAAACTGCGACACTTTAAATAGAGCAACGGACTGAGAATCATATTCCTCAAAATTCACTGGTAATGGTTGAGCTATAAAAAGTAATGCTTGGATTCTGGAAAGGTAAGATAGCAAATATTATATTATAGCATGGGCTGACAAGATAGCTCAGCAGTCTAAAGTGCCTGCTTAGGCAAGGTTAGGCAACTGCAGGACTATGGTTCGATCCCATATGTTGTGCCAGCCACACTGCCAGGGCAGGCTGAACCAGCCATAACATAAATAAAGTTATATATACGTATAGATATATATGTATATATCTATATACATATTAGTATAAACAATGCAGAAGTTAATATTGCTCTAAAACAAAAATAGTGAGAAAGACCAAAAAAATATAATCTGGAACGATTATGGAATGTCTTCAAACTAATTATAAAATCAAGAAAAAAAAATCACATAAACAAAAAAATCTGCCCTGCCCAGGCCATCTGTAGAGTCCTGGTGAGTGTTGTCCCTGAAGTACAGAAGAGCATGCTCAAAGGGGCAGCCAAGTCAGCACATTTAGGGTTGGTGGCCAACATCCTGCCTTCCTCTGCTCAGGTAGACAGCTGATCTTCCATACTTTGAAGAATATGGAAAGATATATATATATATTTTTTTTAGAGAAAGTAAATTTCAGGGGCTGGAGAGGTAGCTCTGAGGAATAAGCACTGGCCTGGCAAGTTCAGGGTCCTCAGTTTAATCCCAAGTACTGCAAAAATCAATCAATCAATCAATCAATCAATCAAAGAATGAAAAAAAGTAAGCTGAAGGGATTATGTGTGGGAACAGAAGGGGTATCTGAGACAAAAGGAATTGAAAGGAATCATATTGATATTGGACGGTGAAGGAGAAGGTTGAAAGCAGAGCAATGCATTCAAGATTTATAGTGGAAATGATTTGCAATTCTATACCTATCTAAGCTGTCCAAGAAATAGGGATCATAGAGAGATCCTTCTGCCACGTTTCAAAATATGCTTTATTTTTTTAAAAAATGAGAGACTATGGATAATTAAGTGAATGTATACAAGGCAAATCACAGCTAGAAGAAGTGTTGACACTAGGAAGAATATAAATTAAAACTGAATTAATCAGCATACACTTCAAGTAAATCTATAACGGGAAAGTAAAAATGATTCTAAAGAAATTTAGTTTGAGAAGGTGAAAGTTAAAGGAGGCATGTTTCAGACAAAGATGAAGACAGTTGCAAAAAAAGGAATTATAAGAGAAAAAAAAATGAAGAGACTTTAGCATGACAAATGAAATGTAGTGTAAGTCTGATAAGTTGAAATAGACTAGCTGACGCCCAAAGAAGCAAGTTAGGTTTTATAGACTTGCCGACATGGACTAGAGTCGAGCTGAGTATAATCTCTGTTCTTTTATTTGCAAGATGGTTCCTTCAGGAGAAACCATTATTGTATGAAGGGAAGGGGTTGTTAATTTCAATGATTTTACTAATTAGTTTTCCCCTAGCTGAGGAGCATGCCTTAGGCTGACAGCATAAGAGACCAGATTTTGTCTGGCTCATGGTTCAAAGCACTCAGTCCAACACTGGCTGGTTCCAGTGTGGAAAAATAATGGAGGGAGTGTGTGGCAGAACAAAGGTGCTCAGTTCATGGTGACTCACAGTTAGAACAGGGAAACATTCTTAAAGAGGAACCAACTGGAGACAACACATAATGCACACTGTTGTACCACCATCATCCACTGAGAAATGCCTGGAAGCATGCCTTGCCAATCCAGTAGGTATTTTATAACTCACTGAAGTTGATAAATCAGGATTAGTATTGACAATCCAAGCTTTGTAAACTTCACATCCAAATATGCCATTTTAATTATGCTTCTTATCCAATTAAAAAAGTAAGCTTTTTAAATTTAAATATTTTATTAAACTAAAAACTGAAAACTCACAGCAAACAAAATAGCCTGTTTGTAAATGCTTTTTTCTATTATTAATTATAATGAAAAAAAAAGTAATGAGACAATTTCTCAGCAGGTTAGCAGGACAACAAAAATAATACATTGTATGTTGTTGTCATCATGGTGTTTGTTTAGAGCACCAGGTGCAGACTTGATATTTTGCATATACACTATCAGTACATATCTTTTCATTGAACTAAGAGAAAATAGTTGTGTATAGTCCAGTAGTCCATCATAGTAGTGGGTTATCTGCAGAATTGGCAATGTCGGAAGCTGTTGATGAGCCTTTTACAGCTCAGCATACTAATATGGAGATATATATATATATATATATATATATAGATAGATAGATAGATATAGATATAGATATAGATAGATAGATAGATAGATAGATAGATTCTGGGTATTGAACTCAGGACCTTGTACTGGCCAGACAGGTGCATATTTTACTGAGCTGTCTCCTGTTGTGGCTTTACTTTTCTTTTGCATCTTTTTTTATGGCACTTAATAAGAAATAACTATGTGACAATTTCAAAAGTTGTCAAACATACATTTCCATTATTTGATACCATGCATATTGTTGTCCTCCCAGTAGCCATGCAGAATACAGGGTGCAGACATGACAATTTCTCCAATCATTATCGGCACAAACATATTTCCTCTCATTGAACTAAGAGAAAGTAGTTGCATACATAATCCAACATTCCAAAATCACAGTGGGTTATTGGCAAAACTGGCAGTAATGGAAGCTGTTCATTTAAGTCTTTTATAGCTCAGCATACTAATCTAACTTTATGCTTTATGCCCCATGATTAAACTGTGATTAAACTTTTCTGCTGGGTGGTTAAGGGCAAGTGAAAGCAAGACCTGTATAACAAAACATGGAACTTTTGAACTTCCCAAGTTCATTCAAATCTCCTCAGGATTTACTTTGAAACCATGTACAGTGCTTTGTAGAACTGTTGTCATTGTCAGCCATCTGGATGAGTCACGCCCATTGTTTGCTCTCTTTTAAAGCCCGAGAGAATGTTCTCTCTCTAGGTGACTCTCCTTAAGTACACTGTATATCTTCACTTCCTTTCCTCTGTAGCCCTGTGAGTTATAGGATGTTACAGCACAGGTTCTCTTAGGTCCTGAGTCCTCACTGACCTTGAAAGGCTAGGTAATTTCTATTTACACAGTACAACTAATATGTGTGCTACCAGAATCACAGTACTATAATCACTTGAAGTGTTAGCAGTTCAACAGCCAACATCTCTTTTGAGGCTCAAAGAAAACACTTTGCTTTGAATCTCTACGAAGTTTTTTTTTTTTTTTTCCAGTTACATAATTCTGAGTTATACTAACATGGCAAAAACATTATCATTGTGAAAGAGAAGAACAGGGAGATAACAGAACTAGGTCCAAGTAGATCAAGGGGAGAAAATATTAAGTTTTTATACCTCCATGTCTAGCACCTGGGCACCTGGGCCACATGGCAAGATGTGACTTCCATAGAGCTTGGGCAGCCCAGTGCTGTGGACTTCACTGCTGCATTCCATGTGTTCCCTCTCATGCTGGACTGCTCTCGCTTCTTTGGTGGATATCTCACTTTCCAAGCTCTCAAGGAAATTGTTTATCTCTAATTTCACAGTTTTATTCACCTCCTTCATCCAATTTCAAATTCAGTTTCCCTGTCCTCCAGCCATTCTTTTGATATCTCAGTGGAAGCCTTGCTGACCTGATATCACTTGCATATTGCATGCTAGTAAAACCAGCACTACATTGGTAGCATCAAAATCTACCATCATTGAAAGTATTAGCAAATCTTTCTTTGGACTATGTGTAAGCTGGACTCTGATTTATAATTTGCTGAGTTTGGTACAGTGGATTCCATGGGAGGGCTTCTATAGCAGCAGTCTTAGGGACTGTAACTTCAAATAAAAGTCTGAAAAGTTTATACCTTTGAGGATACAATGAGTAATATCATGTTCCTGAGTTGACTTCAAAGCAGTTTTCTTCTGGTGCCTATAAAATATACTTGGATTCATTTTAATGACACTGATTTCTTTAGGAGCCCCACCTCTGTTGACCTCAAATTTATACATAATTCCTTCTTGGAATAATATTTGCCTGTTTGTTTTCTTCAAAGTTTTAGCTCTGGAGAGCATTTTCCTTCATATACTCTCTTAAATTGTAGCTAAGAGACAGCCCACCGTGTCAGTGTAAGAGTTGCATGTTGGGCTGTCTGGAAATTTTCAATGTTAGATTAATTGACCCCCTTTATCTTAGGGGGTCATAAGCCAGTTTTAAGTACAGGAACAGTAACACCCCAACTTATAAGGTACAAATTTTCTGTATAATTTATTCACCACTGATACATGATACATATGCCTATGTCTTATAGTAAAAATCTTCACTTCGGTCATGGCTCAGGGCACTCATTTGCTAGTACTTGACAATAGAACTATCATCAAGGGAAGCCATAGTGAAAAAAAAGTGTTCAGTTCATGGTGACCAAGAGGCAGTCTAAGGGGACTGTTCTGAGATTAATGGGCTTGGATCCATGCATTGGGATCCAAAGCAATGATTTCTGACCCACTCTACAACACCCAAGAATGTGTTTTACTAATTTAATAGAGATTTCCCAATCTGATAGTGTTGAAAAACCACAGTGGATAGTAATGGCATTACTGTTGTCCTGGATGGTCTTACTACTTTGTGACTAGTGGAACCCATACTAATCTTAAATTTACAACGGATAATTCTGGACAGAGTTCTACCTTTATAAATCTCCTATCCTGGTCCCTAATCTTCAATTATGATGAGCTAGGCTATGTAAATTTCAGGTTAGCTGACTTCTTTACCCACAATTTTATACTGACACTTTTGTAGGCAGAGTTGGGAATGGATTGACCCCATTTTTTTTCCAAAACAAAGGTCTAACTTTGTTCTATTTTTAGTTTCCTACTTGCTATCTTTAGCCCAAGTAAAGACTCACTGCTTTTTTATTCTTCTGCAACTTTTTTAGAAAAAAAAAATCCGTATTAAGTCTTGACTGTCTCACAAGAAAACTCAAGTTGTGCAAATAATGAAAAACCAAGGTTAAGGGCCCAGAAGTTTGTATGTCTTCAGTGATTATGGATCAGGAATGAACACAAATAAAAGCTGAAGCAATCTCAAGGTTGACAGTAAAAAATGTTAGGAGGGCAAGGACTTATAAGAAATGAAGGATGGATCTTGTATATCTGGGAAGAAATTTACAGAAATGTTTTGACGACTGTAAAAACAGTCACAAATGATGGGTTTGAACACAGTGAATGTGTGTGTGCGTGCACGCATGCCTGTGTATCTTAAATGAGCACTCTTAATTTCATAATATATATAATAAAAGAAAATTTCTGAGATGTCCAAATTTAATGAGAAAGTTCTTAGGAGGAAAAATGAAGAGTTAAAGAAGTTTACAAATAATCACAAAGAAAACAAACAAGGAAACTTTATTTTGAATCTCTGATTTAACCTTCAAACTGTCCTTGATGCCACCACACCCTGTTTTCAGGTAATCTGTCCAGAAAGTTTATCTCTGTCAATCCAGAACTGCTTTCCTAGCACAAGGCTTTCCTGACTCAACTTGATCTTGTCCTCTTGCCTCCAGGCAGAGGTGATGACAGTGGCTTCTTTTCCCCATCTTTGTAAAAGTGCTCTAGGCTCTGAGTGTCCACAGTCCATTTACATTTTCTGTCTTCTCCTAAGATATGCTCTCTTCTTTTTCTAGAAAGTACCTCAGTTTCTTTTCTTTTCTTTCTTTCTTTCTTTCTTTCTTTCTTTCTTTCTTTCTTTTCTTTTTTTTTTTTTTTTTTTTTTTTTTTTTTTTTTTTTTTTTTTTTTTTTTTTTTTTTTTTTTTTTTTTTTTTTTTTTTTTTTTTTTTTTTTTTTTTTT
>PVJA010016260.1:0-14952 GCA_004027025.1 Myocastor coypus | reverse complement strand
AATAAATGATTTTATT
Organism: Myocastor coypus; assembly: GCA_004027025.1. Taxonomy (NCBI): domain Eukaryota; kingdom Metazoa; phylum Chordata; class Mammalia; order Rodentia; family Myocastoridae; genus Myocastor; species Myocastor coypus. Next base: position 14,936 of record PVJA010016260.1, on the reverse strand, counting down.
TCACAGATTGTTTAAATTTTACCTTATTATAGAGAATACTTATGTAATATTTCTCATGTTTATAGAAGTATTTTTGTAAAAATGGTATACAGAGGTATATTTAAAGTTAATATTATATGAATAGGGGTGGTGCGGGAATTCTAAGTCATTGTCCACTGAAATGTAAAAATGGGAAGCCTTAAGGTATTATTATTATTATTATTATTATTATTATTATTATTATTATTTTCTAGTACCAGGGATAAAATTCAGGGCCTTACTTTTACCAAGAAGGCACTTGTGCTGCTGAGTTATCTCCCAGGCTCTCTAAGGTATTATTCTAAAACTGACACAGATGGTAACTAAAGCATAAAAAATACAAAGCTAAAATCTAAATGTTGGCTCTGGTAAGCCAGAAAAGGGAAGGAGCATGAAAGATGCCTCTGAGTCTTCACTGATATTTTTAATGCTTTCAATAGTGAGCATCTGAAGATGGAGGAGAGGAGAAGATGAAGGAGGAAGAAGTATTAATAGTTGAGATTCATGCATGTATGTACCAATTTCCCAGAGTCAATGTGTTTATTATGTAACACAGGTATTAATAAGCAATTTAAAAATTTAGAATATATGTATCATGAACCTATACCACAGTTAAAATATAGTCTAAATAATTTTAAAGAGATTTATATTAAGTCAATAAAAAGCAGGACAGAAAAATATTGCAAGGCACTCCTCTAGCCTAGTATGATTGCTATGACTATCTACTAGGTAGATACAGGTGTTTTATTGTTCCTCCACTTATTTTCTTTTGGGATGTGTGTGTGTGTGTGTGTGTGTGTGTGTGTTATTCTGTGATCACTGGGCACTGATTTCATGGCCTTTACACTGACTTTTATTGCCTCTCCCTCCTTGTAACACAGGGACAAGTTATTAAGTTGGAATGGTTGGGTTTTGATTTGTTATCTTCCTCTTTAATGTTCCACAATGCTGTGATTACAGAGGTTTTGAGAGGATTTATAAAGAGAAAATTCTCACAAGACAATGTAGGTCTTTGTCTCATTTATTTTTCTCTCCTCACTGGTACAAATACCTGACAGAAAAAAAACCAAGAAAGGAAAGGTCTGTTTAGTTTTCAGTCAGTGGAGGTTTCAGTTCATACCCAGCTAGGTCCAAGGCAGAGTGGCATATGGCAGAGGGCAGCCTTTCATGGCAGAAGCAAAGACCGGTAGAGCAAAAGAAGTGGCAGCAGCTCAGGCAGCTAGCTAACCTCTCTCTCCTCATGTTGTAATGCAGCATATCTGCCCCAGGACATTCACACCCATAGTCCCAGCATTGGATAATGAATTAGTCACAAACTCTGGAACCCATCCAATGACTGTATGAGGCTTTGATGGAACACTTAGACATAAGCCATAGCAGTCTTCATTGTGAAATTATTTGCCACTTAGTTTATTTTAAATGTTGTGGGCAGTAGGAACCATAGAATGATGCTATATAGAATTTTGCCTGACTGCTTCAGCCTCCCAGATTTTATGCCCTGTAGAGAAGATCCAAACTTTTCTAGATCTGGCAGCTATTTATTGAGCAACTTAATCACCATTTCTATATTAATAGCTTCTTTCTAATTGTTAATAACTTCAGAAAGTGAGAGATGTGGGGTACTACTAGAAATAAAGCTATGAAAGAATATCATATCAACCTATTTACATGAAGGCTTTGGAAATTGTCTGGGGAAAACCACCACCTTATGTCTCCATTCGGTTTCTTAGTCTTTGATTATGCAAATGCTTAAAGTACTGTAAGTACAGAATTAATTATCAGTCTTTGTTAACTCAAATGTGTTCTGCAAATTACAGCTGCCTACTTAAATTCAACTTCCTCTCTGGACCTGGAAAATAAAAGAAAAGGGTTGAATGATGGTCCTGAATATTCTCTTTAACTAGAGGTCCTCAAACATTAAAACATGTAAGAATAAATTGAGAATCTTCCTTAAAATGCAAATTGCAGAAGTGTAGAGCCCAGTCTCAAGAGTTTTTAGTTGAGTAATTTGACTTTGTACTGAAGAACCACTGTGTGTGTGTTTGTGTGTGTGTGTGTGTGTGTGTGTGTGTGTGTGTGCACGTATGTTTCTGACTACAAGGCACTAAATTTTTCAGTTGTATTGATCATATTTTGGAAAAAAAAATTCCTCTAGAATTGTGTAATGTGTTTATACGGTCTTGGACACCTGAATTCTAGTAAATTCTTGTTCTTCAGAAAACGAGAGGGATATTATCAACATCTTCTGGCAGACAACCTACTTTGAATTTTAACTAAAACTGTATTATTCAGTTGTGCTAAAATAAGGACCCGAAGTCACAGCAATAAACGAACCATGAAATTAATGATTCCTTGGCCAGTTCTGTCTGTGTAACAATCATATATCACTGTGCTGCTTTTGAATATGTACTTTAATAACATGTACAGAGCCAACCTGATAGCTCAGCAGACTCAAGCGCCTATATCAGCAGAGCACAGAGGCCAGGGTTTGATGCCCAGCACCTGGACGCGCAGAGATAGCGATTGGGACTGGGAGTGGTGGTGCATGCCTGCAATCACAGCCCTGTGGGAGGCTGAAATCAGGAAAATCGCAATGAGTCCAATCTATGTAGTGAGACTCTGTAGACCTACTATGTCCCTTGTCCTAAAGAAAGAAAGAAAAAAAATTTCAGATTTTCATTGAGAAATTAAGCATTGTGTAACGCTTTAGTCATAGTGGTCCACCTACTGGAAAACATTAACAGTAAAGCTAAGTTAGAGAAATCATAACCTATCAGGCTATTCATGTGGTTTGAACAATCTTGATAAACCTTATGTGGGAGATTTGGGCAGAACCAGCTGTTTGGGCAAGTTGGCTACATTTGTCATCCACAGTGAACCTGGACATGTTAGCGGGACAGATTTGTACCCTTATATCTATTTAGAAACAGAAAGTTTCTTCAATTCTTCACACATGAAATAGAGCAGGCTATATATATATATATATATATATATATATATATATATATATATATATATATATATATATATATATATATATATATATATATATATATATATATATATATATATATATATATATATATATGACTTCCTGAGGACTGTCCGTCGTCCTCTTGGCCTCTGTGTGCTCCCTTTCACACTGGTACACTTTCACTGTGTCACACATGCTTCTTTTCTGGCATTGAACTCAGGACCTTGTACTTAGCAGGTAGTTGCTTATGTTGTTCAGCTATATGCCCAGCCCATTCCAACCTCTAATAAATGAAAACCTCCTTTATCTTATGCAACTGTCTTGTCCAATTTTTGTTCAGGACCCCAAGAACCTGGAACAAATCACTAGAGAGAACTCACAGCATGCCAGACCCTGCTACCTACCCCAATAACTGCGCATAAAGTAACAGAAAAATGTTAGTAGCTGTTTTGCAATGTAATTGACAATTATAATGATCTGATTATACATGTTGTGAAATATTTTAGTAAAACATTAAACTTAAGATCAAACACACTTAAGGGAAGTATGTATAGGGAGCACAAATACAATGACATTTCCTTAATACAATAAAAATATGAAAGTTGCAAAAAGAACAGAAAACACCAAATAGAACAACACTACATTTAAATTTGGGTCACTTAATTAATAATTTCATGGCAAATTTCATTCTCATCTTAGGTTTTTTCCTAGCTCTTATAAAAATAATAATTTTTGGGGCTGGGGAGATAGCTCTGAGGCACAAGTGCCTGCTGGGCAAGTGCAAGGTCGTGAGTTCGAACCCTGGTCCCACAAAAAAAAAATTAATTAATTAATTAAAAAAATAAAAAGATAAAATAAAAATAATAATTCTTAGATTGCCTATAGAGCAGTTCCAACTGTGAGAAAATCTCCCATAATTTTCTTTGCAATAAGACAGCTTTGTAATAATTTATTTATTTATTTACTTACTTACTTACTTTCTCACTTATTTATTTTGTCTTTTTGAGGCAAGGTCTCACTATGCAGTTCAGGCTGGCCTTGGGCTCACTTTTGTAGCCCAGGCTGGTCTCAAACTCACACCAATCCTCCTGCCTCAGCCTCCCAAGTGCTGGGATTACAGGCGTGCACCACCATGCCCGGCTCATAATAATTTATTACATCTGAATAGAAATGATTATTTGATCTGTTACATGAAATAAAAATACCTGGCTTAAATTAATGAATTATCTTTCTTTTTACAGGCAAATATAGCTCTAAAACATATTTATGGTACATACGTAATATAGTATTCTTGCTGTTTTACTTTTACATTATATAATTCAGAAATAAAAATAATATGTAATTAAAGTATGCAGTTTTACATAATATATAGTTGTAAATATTACATATTTAAATTTTGCTTATGCATTGCTCAAGGTTTGCTGTGAGTTACCAGTCTACTGCATTGTGCAGTTATTATTTCTTTATTCATTTCTTCATGCTGGGAACACTTAAGGCCTAGCCCTCAAAAACATTTAAAGTCTAAAGTAGAGCACTGTTAACCACATCCACAGGAGTGTGGTTATCCTTGCTTCATAACTGAAACTTTGTAGCATTGACTTTAAAACGATGCCAGAACTGATTCGGACTTTGTTATGAACTGGAGTGTTGTTAGTGCCCACCATGTTTCTTCTTTCTTTCTCTTCTGGTACCACTGACAATGAGATTTGAAAGTGAGCAGCTGCAGTAGCGATGCAGCAGCCTCAGGAGCAGCCTCTCTCTACCTGAGCTGCCTTCCCAGCTCCCCCGATGCAGGTCAGACTCAGGCTCTGCTCTCTCCCTTGAGAACTGAACTCATCTCTGTCTCTGTCCTCAGAACTGGTGACCCTGCCCTGGCTTCTGTCCTCAGAATGGCTTTTTATTCTGTATCTTCTCTAGGAACTACTTCCAATACCTTCAGTAAGTTTCATTTTTTCTTTCTCCTCCAAACCAAGTTCAAATAAAAAGCTAAGAAAATAGCAGCCACACTTAATGACAGGTGTAACCAACTGACATTAAGTTTGCCTATCTTTATCCCACTATACTACAAGTTTATCAAGCTGAACTGGATGGCCACAATATCTAGAATTCCGAATTATAGGTATAAGAAGTGTGAAAACTGAAATATAATGGTTTGTGAAGCAAATTAATAATGTAGAAGTTTTTCATAACTAATTGCAGTCCCTTATTGCATGATCATTAAAGCAGTTTCCTTCTGTTAGGCAACATTTGGTTAACCTAGTTTAGTCCCAGCGCTGAATAATAAAACTGGAATTTTTAAATCATGGTCTGCTATTCTGTCATTATTTTCCTGCTCATAGTGAGCTTTGCTAAAATTATGAAAAAGACTTCTGAGATTACTTAGCTTTTTCCAAGTTACTATTTCTTTTAAAATTAATCATTATGAAAATAATTAAGAATAAGATTGTTATTTGCAAATTTTACCTAATGCTTAACCAAAATTAGAATATTTTGACCTGTGTACAGCCTGAAATTTAGAGAAAATGTGACTGCAACATACATATTGAGTCAAGATATTTATGATTCTTTTACTTTAATAGATAATATAGAACAAATTAATTTTCCACTAACATTTATATTCCTGAATATTCTTTTCAAGGAAATATGTATCAATATGCAAATAAGGCATAAAATATTTTGATGTACACATTCAATATATGCATTAAAACACTTCAATGCATACAATATAGTATCGGCCATTGTATTCATAAATCCTGTAATCACTTTGGCAACTTCCTAAAACCTCCCTATAGTCCCTTCTACTTGCTCAGAATATAGGCACAGGGTAATAGAAATCACAGAGAAGTATGATCTGAGAGTAAGAAAATCATGCTGATTCTTCAGCTGTAGATATTTTGACAGGAAAAAGGTGATGCCAAGCCATGTGGCACTGTTATGGTTTATGTCCAGTTGTCCCCCCAAAGCCTCATGCAATCATGGGCATGGCTTCTAGAGTTTGAGACTTGATCCATGATCCCTGGGATTATGTGTTTTAGTACTGATGGGATTATTGGTCGAAGTACTTCTGGGATTATGGGAGTAGTCTAAGGTGGATAGCTGAGGCAGAGAGCCTGAATGTAATATAAAGAGAGGCAGAGAGATAGACTAGAGCTGTTGCTCTGCTGCCGTGTTTGGTTGGCTGCCTTTGCCACCATTTTGCTGCTGTTCCACCGCCATGAACTGGATGCTCTCTACCCTGCTCCACTCAGCCTTGGGCCTGCCGAATATGGAATGAAACCTCCACAAACTGTGAGCTAAATAAACCTTTCTTTCACTCATTTTGAGTGTCGGGTATTTGTCTCAGTGACCAGTAAAAAGTAACTAAGACAGAATTTGGTACCAGAGAAGTGCGGTCATTGCTGTGACTAACCTAATCATGTGGATTACAAGCTTGTGGGAATGGCTTATGGGAAGAGATAGGAAAGGTTCAGAGATGTTGGCTAAAAACAAAGCACTAGAATGGCTTCGGCTGTTCAGCTTGGATGATTCTGGTCAGAGCTTAGATCAGAAGACTGACAGAAGGCCTGCCTGTAAAGATCATGCTGATGAGGTTTCTGCTGAAAAAAGGACAGCATTGATCTTTGGACTGCAGATGATTTGTGCTATGGATTGGCTGAAAGTCTTGAAATTTTGCTCATGCCCAGAGACTTTGCCTAAAACTGAGATTAAGCATGGCAGACTGATTAATCTTTCAAGAGCCATTTCAAGCAGCAAAGTATTAGGGAGGTGGTGTGGTTGCTATTGGTTGGTTTTAGCCAGATTTATGTTCAAAATCAGGAGCAAAGAGCCAAGCAGGAACATTTAAAATGTGAGTTTGGCCAGAAAGGAAGTACCGGGAAAGCTGTGGACTGCAAAGATGAAGCTAAAAGGATCTACATTGCTGGGAAGGAACCTTAGAATCAAAAGGATGGCCTGAGGGCATCACAAGAGGCAGCAGCTGTCCACCCTTTGCAGCCTCAGAATTGTAAAGGAGAGAGGCTTTGCCTTGAGAAGAAAGATGCAGAGAACCAAGTACCAGAATGGCGGCAGCGGCTAAACCAGGTTCCAAAATGGCTCCTGCATGGAGAATATGTTTTTCGGAATCAGGGTCAGAGTGCTCAGTAATCTAGGCCCTTGACCCTTCATCCAAGAGAGAAGGAAGCCTGGCTACTGCTCCAGCTGGCAGCAACCCTTGGCATTATTCACATAGGCATATGCAGAATGTGGGAATTCTGAGGTTAAGAAGGCTTCCACCTCAATTTCAGAAGAAGACCTGAGAGGCCAGGCAGTGTGCCTGTGAGAGGGAAGTGTGTCAAACTGGGTGTGAGAAGCCTGTTCAGTGGAAACCCCAGAAGTTTGGAAAAGCCAGGAATGTGGATTGTGCTAAGAGGGAGCAAAGCTGGCCTAAGAGAGAAGCCGTGGGAATTACTACCAAGAGTGCCATAGGAGCGGAGTTGCATGATGCTGACAACTCAGTGCAGACTGCTTTGGATGCTTCAGTTGGAACTATGGGATTTAATGTTTACCCTGCTGGATTTTGGACATGTGTTGATCCCATGTTTTGTATTACCCTGTTGTTTGCAACTTTTGGAATTGTAATATTTATCTTACGCCTTTGAATGTTGCTTATGTTTAACTCTTCTACTGTACAGGGCTCACAGCTGAGAGTTTGCCTTGGATCTTGGAGGAGACTTCAGATTTGGACTTTTCAGCAATGCTGAAATGTTGGGATTTTGGCAGCTCTTCTAGATGGACTAAAATGTCTTCTGGGATATGTATGAGACTCTGGGGGTCCAGAGGCAGAATGTTATGGTTTATGTCTAGTTGTCCCCTCAAAGCCTCCTGTAATCATTTTAGGGGACTTCTATAGATTGACACTTGATTCATGAGTCAATGGGATTATGTGTTTTAGTACTGATGGGATTATACATCTGAGTAGGGCTGGGACTATGGGTGTGGTCTAGGGCAGATATCCTAAGGCAGAGAGCCTGATAGAAATATAAAGAGAGCCAGACTAGAGCTGTTGCTCTCTGCTGCCCTGTTTGGTTGACCACATCCACTACCATTTTGTTGCTGTTCCATCGCCATGAACTGGATTCTCTCTGCTCTGTTCCACTCAGCCTTGGGCCAGCCGAATATGGACTGAAACCTCCAGTACCTGTGAGCTAACTAAACCTTTCCTGCCTTCATTTTGAGTGTCAGGTATTTGTCTCAGTAACGAGTAAAAAGTAACTAATACACGCACGTACAAGGGAAATTGCCATTGAGAATAACACAATTTCTTTTTTTTTTTTTTTTTTTTGTCTTTTTGAGACAGGGTCTCGCTATGCAGTTGAAGCTGGCCTTGAGCTCACTTTTGTAGCCCAGGCTGGTCTCGAACTCGCACTGATCCTCCTGCCTCAGCCTCCCCAGTGCTGGGATTACAGGCATGCGCCACCACGCCCGGCTCGAGAATAACACAATTTCTTTCTTTCTTTTTTCAGTACTGGAGATTGAAGTCAGGACCCTGCACTTGCCAGGCAAGTGCTTATTCTACTGAGCTATCTCCCTTTTGTCGAGAATAACACTTTCTAATGCTTAGACAGCACAGTGTTACAAAAGCAAACAAACTTTTCAAACTGTTATCCAAAAAATGGACAAAAGGAGGTCAAAATTCTATATGCAGATGAGCCCTTCCACTCAGATTCAAGCCCTGTTATAAAGCTAGAGCGTAGGATATAGTTGCCAAGGATGACTGACTGCCAAATACTGAAGTAGCTTACAAGACATAAATACAGGTAGAAAGTGACAAGAAAGGTAATGTTCCTTGCTCTGGATCAGACTCCTGCCAAGATCTGCACATAAGACATACAGTTGCATAGGAAAAGCTGAAAAAACAAGATGTAGCAACTCTAAATTTGCCTAATTTATGTCATCTCACTTCAAGACTGAAGACAGCAAAGTAGTTTTTCAGGGAAATTCTGCTATGACCAGAGGTCTTCATTGGCCAAAAACTATAATCAGCTTAGATTCTGGCAAAACCTTACACTATTAAGACTTTTGCTGGCAAAAGTAAACATCTTTTGGGGACCAAATGGCTCCTCATGCTATCAGTATTTTTTCACAGCTGTGGCACTCCAACTTTGATAATTATGTACTGGACTTTGGCTAGATTCAAAGAATCTTTAAAAGATGGCCTCCTGCTTTTGAGACTGAGTGAACCTAGACCCCTTCATCAGAATGAGTCCCTTCCTGCCAGTCTGGATCAAGTATCTTCCTATGCTACCTTACTTTCTCATTTGGCTTAATAAACCCTTCAGTGCCTCACACCACCTCTACCTGGTACTCTTTTTCCATGACAAGATACTGGAGCCCACTTGGGGAGATGAATTTAAGTACCTTGCTCCTGTTAGAGACATCACTAGATCCTAGTCAGTAACAATGCTAGGCAGGCAGGATGTGCAAGTTCTGCTTAAGCCCTACAGTCCATTGTTTACCCACTTCTTGCCTTGTCGAAACTTTAATGAAGCTTATACTTCCTACAGCTCCTAAATTCTGTACTAAGGTGCAAAGCATAGCACACGATCTGGTTACATATGGAGAGAAACATTTCATGTTGAAACATTCTAATAATGTACTCTGCTGGCCCCCACTCACTTGTTCAATTTCCCCTAATACTTTAGCTTATCCTTTCCTATGAAAGAGGAGTCTACCCAGATTCGTTTGGGCTTTATTTTTACAGTCACCATCATGTGTCTTTATTATCTTCCCCTCTTCTCTATTTTCTTGTGTTCCTTTCCCTGTTTTTAAATTCCACAACTTCCATACTCTGAAAGTTAGATAACTTTCAAAGCTTCAGTTATGTTTATTTATTTATTTATTTATTTATTTATTTATTGCAGGACTATCGTTTGAACTCACAACCTTGCATTTGCCAGGCATGCACTAATGCCACGGAGCTATCTCCCCAGCCCCTAATCCTTGAGTTGTAAAAAATCAGTCACTAGACTGGAACAGCATTGGAATTTCTTCATCTGTTTTATTTTTTAAACTGGAACTTTCTTTCTCTTCTAATTCTCTATTTCGATACCTGAGAATGGGTGGTCTGGTGTATGTGAGGAGAGCATCTGTCTGTCTTTTTGCTCTCAAAGGTTTGCACACCAGCCCGGACTGTGGACATTCTGTTACTCTAACTTGCAATGTCTCTTTCCATATATTTGCCTTTCTAGCCTCCCTTAGGTCTTCGTTGGTGTTTGGCTCATCATTATCTTTCAGTGCTCACCACAGGGTTTACTAGAGTATGGATACTTACAAAAACTTGCTTAAATCATGAAATTCATACGATAAATAGCTAGAGCCTTATTTTAGGTTGGAAGTAAAATGCCTCAATAACAAAACAGAAAACAAACTGTGTTAGGACAACCTGCACCTTAATGCTCAAGGAATATGCATACCCTAGTGGGTGATCATGGATCCAGAGTGGCAGCTTAGGGTTGAGAGGAAGTCAATGATGAGATTTGAGAGGCACCACTAAAGAATCATTGTCCAAGGTGCATTCCAAGTCATTGGCAGCCTGCAGACATTTGGATCCTCAGGTCAATATGGAAGCAGTAGTTTAGCAAGCATGTCGCAACAGAGCAAAGAAATACAGTTACTTATTTCAAATAGTAGCTCAATATTAGGACTCATGAAACTTTCATGAACATGATTACCAATCTAACACTCTTTTACATTGGTTTCCTTTAATTTCTCATTTTAATCTCTCTAGTTACCTATATACTTTTGATCAATTCAAAGTTTGTGAACAATTTTCTAGCCTTACTGAACTGTTCTTTTATCCCTAACGAGAATGCTCTCTTTGTGACGATACTGTTTTATAATTTAACAGAAATCTGATGTTGAGAAACATTCTTAACTGGCTGAATAAAAACTTAGAAGTTTTAATGAACTTCAACTCCGGAGAGACTGCTTTTATTACAGTATCAAAATAATGTAGATTGCAAAGCTAGATAATGATAAAATTAGCAAAAGACTTTGGATGAGTTCTTTAAGCTGATTAAACTGGGCCACCTATTTTATGAAGTTTGTTTCACTTCAGTATGTGCTTCCTCTAATTAGTCAGGTAGCAATTGCTTTGTTTAATTGCATGTGGATGATTCTCCTGAATTGGCTGAATAGAATATGCATTCAAACAGAGCAGAGTCTTAAGCTGTTTATTTATTCTGTTTAATGTTTAAGATTTTGAAAAATAGTACATGTGAAGTATGAGTATAATGACCATTAAAAGCTTTTCTTCAAAAAAGTGAACTGTGATTATATTGTCTTTAACAAACTTTAAGTGGAAAATAATATGAAAATATCATAAAATAACAACAGAGCAATAATAACATTCTATAAGCGCAAGTGAGGATATTGGGGTTTTTTTTAGCATTTGTTTTTTCTGTTTTGCTTTGTTTTGTTTTGTTTGTATTGTAGGTAAGGGTCTACAAAGTGTTCAGGGTCTCACTAGATCAGACTCAGCAATCCACCGGTTTACAGCCTCCCAAGAGCTGGAATTACAGGCGTGTGTCACCATGCTCAGTCTCAGTCCCTGTCTCAGTGTGCGCTGGGGTTGTAACCGGCAGAGCACACTGGGGGATCAAACCCCTAGTCCCTATGCCTGCTTCCAGGAGCTTTTATTCGCTAAGATATTTGGTTGGTCCTTTAAGGATTAAAAATATCAGAGAAGAGATCAGCAGCAAAATACATCTTCTCTGGAACTGAAATCAAGACTCTAGAAAAGAAAAAGTTCATCAAGAAGAAAGGAAGTACTTCTCTAGCAATTTGATATAGTTGAAAGGAAGACTAGAATCTACAGAGAAAGCAAAGAAATGGAGCAAAAAGCATAGGAAAAGAATTGGCTTTTGCAAAATGTGGAACCAGCTCCCAGGAAAGGCCCTGTCTGCTCATGCAAGGTAAGGCAGAAGGTTAGCAGCTCCAGGGAGAAACCTTGGAATGGATGGGAAATTCCAGCCCTACAGAATGCCTGCCTTCATTGTAAATAAACTGCAAAAAGTATTGTGGGGTTTTGCCCCCCAAGTAATTCCTTCTACATGGAAAACAAGATCTGGAGAATAAATTCAGCCCAGCCCTCACCATATTTCACAGTACTTAATCAGGAATCATTTTGGAAATGTTAAGGTACAGAACAGTGACAGGGATGGGGTGGAAGACAGACACAAGGAATAGCTTTGGAGAGAACAGGGCTAGACATGGATCCGCTGAAGAGATTCGGCTCAGACCAAGAAGAACATGGGGCGATTTTCTCTTCAAGATGAGAAGCCGAGTCAGTTACATACAGTTTTTAGAGGGGCTAGGTTTAAAAAAAAGTTTGGAGTATGGCATTTCAAACTTTAAAAATTCAAGAGCAGAGCTACCAAAACAGACTTATATGCCCTGCTATCTCCACTGCCTTTCTCTGATTACTGGAACAAAATACCCAACTGGTAAAATTAAGAAAGGAAAGGTTTGTTTAGCTTATAGTATGTGGAGATTGCAGTCCATACTCAGCTGCTCTAAGACAGAGTAGCTGTCTTAATTTTTCTTCTCTCCTTGCTGGGACAAATATCTGACACCCAATAATGAAGGAAGGAAAAGTGCACACTTCCTGGAGATTTCAGTCTACACTTAGCTGCTCCCAAGGAGGAGACGCACATGGCAGAGGCCAGCAGTTCATGGCAGCGGAACAGCAGCAATAGCAACAGAGGCAATGGAGCCAACAAGAGCAAGAAGGACAACAGAGAGAGGAAGGGTCTGCTTCTCTATCTCTCTTATATCACATTCAGGCTCTCTGCCTCAGGCCACACCCACTGCCCCAACATTACTCAGATCCATAATCTTATCCAGTACTCACCCATAATCCCAGTAGATCATGAGTTAATCTTAAACTGTAGGAATCCCTGCCCCATGGCTACATAAGGCTTTGAGGGGACAAGGAGACACAAACCATAACAATGACTCATGGCAGAGAGCAGCAGTTCATGGCGGCAACAAAACAGCAAAGAGCAAAACAAGGAGTAGAAGCAGCTGCCCCTCTCCTTTCCTTATATACTAAGCAGGCTGCACAATATCCTTCCTTCCCCTTGCACAGGATGGAGGTATTTATAAAGTAAGAGCCCTGGCTCCCTGCTGAGTCACTTCATTAAACTTACAAAATTCTCAAGTTGATTCAATGTATCAACCACTACACCTGTGTGCCTCTTTTCAAAGTTGATTGCGAAATGAACTCTTTCCTTTGCAAAGTACACATTTACAAATTTATGATGTATAAATCACTACAGAAAAACTAAAACGTACAGAGACATTCAAAAATGGGTAACAATGAAGTTATCAATACTAAAAATTTAATGAGAAGAGTACATCAAATAGGATGAACAGTTAGGCAGAATGGGGAAAAATCAGCAACAACAGGAAAGTAATTCAATGACAAGAATAAGGCGATAACCCTTAACAGAAATCTCATTGTGAGTGGCTTCAATTTCCCAAACAAAGATACAGATTGCAAATTTGAATCAAAAATGAAAACCAAATAATATACTGTTTGCAACACATATTTCATTCAAAAAGAAATTCGTATAGTAAAATTCAAAGATGGAAATCATGATTCCATATGATGGAGTTTGAAAAATAGTGGGAGTAGCTATCTTGTCATCATTACAGATGTCCAGCCAAAATCAAAGAAAGAAAACAAAAAAACCTGTAACATTAATTAATGGAGCAGTTCAACAGGAAGAGATAGCAATTATAATTGTGCTGTATACACATACACACAATTTTATCAAACAAAATATATGAAGAAAGTAGATCACACAAATTTGAACACATTTAGAGTTGGTAACCTCAGTACTGCTCTATTACAAATGGAAAGAACAACTTAACAAACATCAACAATGGAATACCAAAGGTGAATCACATCTTTAGAAAAAGGCTTTAAAATACATTTACAAAATTCTGTACCACAACATTCATCTCAGAAAATGAACAATCTTCTAAACAAGATCACATACTATTTCATAAAGCGAGTATACAAAAATACAATTTAATTGAAATACTCCTATGTATTTTATCAGGTAATAATATAATGAAACTAGAAATCAGTGGCAAAAGGAAATGCAGGAATTATGGAAAATACGAAAATTGAGCAATGTACTTTTGAATAAGAAAAGGGTCATAGAAGAAATTAAGGAAGCAATTGGTTCCCTGAATGAAATGTTACTATCAGTAGAACACACCAGAACCTATGGGACATAATAAAAGCAGCAATAATCTGGAAAGAAAATGAAATCACAGAAGATACCCCAGACGTGAGAAGATTTGTAATTTCTTCAAAGATTAGTAATTCTATTATTTGAAAAATCTAGAAAAATTGGAGTTTCCTAGATCAATTGCAATTACTCAAACTGAATAAAAAAGATATTAAAATACTCTAAATCATTCATTAATGGTTAAAAAATCGAAGCATTAACTTAAAAACCATCAAAAAATGCCTAAATGAATTCACTCTAAATTCTATGAAAACTTCAGGGATAACTTACACTAATAGTCTTTTTTTTTAATTTTAGAGAAAGGTCTACAGTGTGTTCAGGGTCTCACTACTAGATTGGACTCATAGTGATCCACCTGTTTACAACCTCCCAAGAGCTAGGATTACAGGTGTGTGCCACCATTCCAAGTCTAAATTGCAGTCTCAGTGCACCCTAGAGGTAGGGCTGGAATGGCAGGCCTGGGGATCAGCTCCCTGCCCCTGTGCCTGCTTGCAGGCCCTTTAATCCACTGAGCTACTTGGCTTGCCCAACACTAATAGTCTTTAAAATTCTTCAACACAAACTAAAGGAGAGGTATGCTCCTAAAGTCCTTCTTGGAAGCAATTGTTTTCCTGATTTTAAGACCAGACAATGACCCATTTTTT
>PVJA010016259.1:0-43807 GCA_004027025.1 Myocastor coypus | reverse complement strand
AAAAAAAATAAAAAAAAAAAAAAAAAAACCCAGAAACTAAAAAAACAGTGACAAGGGTACATATAGTACAGAATTTCAAGACAAAAAAAATTTAACAATGGTTGCATTTTATATTTTGATCATTAAATCAGTATAGATCAACAGACATAGGTATGTAAGACTGATCAAACAATTAAACATTAACACTTTCAATAAACATTAAGTTTTTTTAACTCTTCCAATTGGATTTTGAATTTAAGTCACTCTTCTAAAAAAAATAATTATAGGGGTTGAGACTGCAGCGAATGCAAGGTCGTGAGGTTGATTCCTGGTGCCACCCAAAATTTATTTATTAATTTATTTCTTCTTTTGGATCCTTAAACTAGGGAGACTATATGATATTTGCATATGTAGGTCTGGTTTATTTCACTAATGAGTATACATTCAAGATACATCCATTTATATATGAAGTCTTCTAGTTTATCATTCCTTATAGCTGAATAGTGTTCCATTTTATGAAAATGCCGTATCTTTTTCAACCAATCTTCAGATGATGGGCATTTTGGTTGTTTCCAGGATTTAGCTATCACAAACTGTGTTGCTAAAAATACATTTTTTAAAAGAGAAAGTATATGTGTAAATATCACATTGTCTCCCCAGTATAAGAAACTGAAAAAGTAAAATCTGAAAGGTATAATATATACTGTTAAAAGGGAAGAAAGTTTCAAAGGGGAAGAACACCTGGGAGGAGGTAAAGGAGAAAAGAAAGAAAGAAAGAAAGAAAGAAAGAAGGAAAGAAGGAAAGAAAGAAAGAAAGAAAGAAAGAAAGAAAGGTAGGAACATACACGAGACAGCTGGAATGATTGTATCGATTTGTACTGGTCTACTGAAAGGTGCAGTTACTGCTGAGTTTTTTTCTTTTTTTACTATTTATTTATTTGTTACAAATTTTGCATGTTTATATCAGGTATCCCCGGAAGCACATGCTGCGACTGCCCTGCCCTCAGGGCAGGCTGAGCCAGCCATGGAAATAAATAAACAAAACAAACAAACAGTTCTGAAATAAGAATAAATAAATAAATAAATAAATAAATAAATAAATAAATAAAATTTTAAAAAATTGCTTCCTAGCCTTTCATATTGTATTTAAAATGATCACAACTCTGAAAGGTACGATGATTGAAAGCACCAGTTTATTTCTACCACCAAAGTGAAAACTCATGATAGAGCCACCCCAGGACGTGCGTGGGCTTCCTTTTTTCTCTTGGGACAGGTGAGGGAGGCGATGAGGAGCGAGCGAGCGGGGCCTGGAGCTCCAGGCAGCTCCAGCTTTTCCATGACCACAGATTGAACTTCTAACGAGCTCAGCCCTCTCCAAAGGCTTCTTTCTGGTCCCAGAGGGAAATGAAGTGAGGGCGTGTGACTCACTTTGCATTCTTTAAATTTCCAGCAAAACAGTTTTCCTCAGGGGACAGCAGCACCGTCTGTCGAGGGGAATCCAGGGTCCTGGGTAGTTCTCTGAGCTTAATCCAGGGTCCTGGGTAGTTCTCTGTCACACTGAGGTTTACTTCAATGAAGTAGCAGAAGTTTGGGAGCTTCCTGGAAGCTTCTGGAGAGATCCAGCCATTAAAGGCAGTCTGAGGTGTCCCAGTGCAGAGCATAGCCTATAGCTGACACCTTGAAAAGAGGCTTCTGGGGTGACACTTGTTGAAAACGATTGGTTGGAGACCAGGGCCGGAAACTTCTTCTCAAAAGAGATGCAAAAGGGCCCGGCAGGATGGCTCAGTGGTCTAAAGCACCTGCTTAGGAAAGCTTGGGCGGCTGCAGGGACCACGGTTCAATCCCCGGTACCACATGCTGCCCCAGCCCTGCCCTCAGGGCAGGCTGAGCCTGCCATAAAAATAAATAAATAAACAAACAGAAGTTCTGAAACAAGAATAAATAAATAAATAAATAATATTAAAAAGAAAAGAAAAAAGAGACGCGCAAGAACTGGGTCAAAGAGCGAAGCCCCCGTGGCAGTACTTCAGCCAAGAGCCTGCTTTCGCCTCACTGGAGAAGTAGCCTTTGAGGGAAGGTGATATTGCGGGCTTGAATGATGTGGTAAATTTTTTTTTTTTTCTGAAGGAAAGGATTTTATTCCTCACGATGCTGTATTTAAATACATCTAGCATCCACATATACTCAGATGACATTTCTGTATCAAGCAACATTGTTTTTACATTTATTTCTTAAATACTAGCAACAAGTTGTAAATACCAACAAATCACTTTTAGGGATAGGACTAATTTCCATACTTCACACTTCTCTAACATGTAGCTTCCAAGACATTACTTGCATGGTCAGATTTCGTTTCCAGACAGAGTGGGGTTCGAGAGGGTTTGCTGGCCAGGTGTGATGGTGCACCCCTGTAATCCCAGCACTTGGGAGGCTGAGGCAGGAGGATCAGTGTGAGTTCGAGACCAGCCTGGGCTACAAAAGTGAGCTCAAGGCCAGCCTGAACTGCATAGTGAGACCCTGTCTCAAAAAGACAAAAAAACAAAACAAGAACAACAACAACAACTAAAAACCATAAAAGGGTTAGCTTTAATTAGGTTCAAAATATGTTGTGAAAGGCAGTGAGTAGCTTCCTATTAATCATCTGTCCTGGGCCGGCTAGATAGCTCAGTGGGTTAAAGTGCCTGCTTAGGCAGACACAGGGACTGGGATTTGATCCCCGACATCTGGTCCTGGCCTGGCCCCCAGGACCTACTGAGAGGCAACTGAGGCTGGGTGGTGTGACTCGAGCTCTGTAGTCCTAGAGCTTGGGAGGCTGAAAACAGGAGTATCACCATGAGTCCAATCTGTATAATGAGACCTGGTAGACCCTGTATTAAATATATTTAAAAAAAATTTATCTGACCTTGCTGATGTAATTACATGGAACTATATAATAGCTACCAGACAGTAGCAAAACTGTCAAGAGGGTCATTAATTAAAAAGAAGGGGTTTAGAAAAATTAAACAATATTCATTTTAAATCATTTCTATATAAATTATGGCAAGAAATGTACACCAAGGGCCGGGGAGGCAGCTCATTGGCATAAATGCTTGCCTGACAAGCACAAGGTCCTGAGTTCAATCCCTGGTACCACACACACAAAAAAAAAGTGTACCAAAACTAACTAACTAATACTAACTAACTAACTAACTAAAGCATAGGTGAAAAGCGCCTTGCTTAAGCATGTGTGGAATAGATGTTTCTTGAATTAGCTGAGAATACATATTTCAGTATCCATCTCCCTTTAACCTAGAAAAAAGAGGCACTATAACAGAAGAAAGCAAACTTAGACCTTAAAATAAGCTAAGGCCCATGATAGCATAAATTATGTTTTTTATTTTAATACCTGAAATATTTCTTTAATGGGCAGAACACATGTACTGCAAGAAAACTTCTGTCTAGGAGAGAGGAGGGGGCCCCAAGGGAGTGTCCCTGGGCTTAAACATTTTTAAAAGGGAGAAAAATAGAACTGATCTTTTCTATCCTATCAAATAGGGCCCTCCGTACCATGGCTTTTTTTTTTTTTTTTTTTGCAAAATTATAAACTGTTTTTCTAATATATTTAGTAAAAATTTGTTGAAAAGTAGTCATAAGAAGCATCTTTTTCTACAGACAGCTGTTAGCCATTTAAATAAAAGGACTTTGAACCCCAGTGTTTAAAACATGTGCAAGTATTTATATATCTGCAACTTAAAATGTTTTTGCAACATGATTTACCAAAAATTTTCATCTCCACTTTAGTTTTATTTATTTATTTATTTATTTATTTATTTATTTATTTGTCTTTTTGGGACAGGGTCTCACTATGCAGTTCAGGCTGGCCTTGAGCTCACTTTTGTAGCCCAGGCTGATCTCGAACTCACATTGATCCTCCTGCCTCAGCCTCCCGAGTTCTGGGATTACAGGTGTGCACCACCATGCCCGGCAGTTTTATGTTTTTATTACATATCGGGCATCTACTTTTTTCCTTTAAGAGCAGAACATATTTACTGAGGTAAGAAAGCCTCTGTCCCAGGGGGGGACACAAGAGGACCAAGGTGGGGTGTTAAGGAAGCTGCCTTTTCTTGGGATTTTTAGAGAGCAAATCCATGAAGGGAGGCAGGTGGAAGATGGGAAATGGGAACTCACGGGTGGGCGCGTGAGTGGGGAGAAAGACGGGCCACCAAGAAGATCGAAGGCATGAGTGCTCAGGTAAAACTGACTAAATGGGGATCAGCTGGGGAGGGGAGCAAGCGGGCAGGAATGCAGAACGGGCGGGGGGGGGTGTCCCTAGCGTTGGGCTAGTGACTCTTCCTGGCCTTTTCAAGGTGAGTGATATCTATTTAGATGCAGTGGTTATCAACCTTTCTAATGCTGTGACCCCACAATACAGTTCTTCATGTTGTAGTGACCCCAAACCAAAAAACAATTTTGGTGGCTACTTCAAAACTGTAATTTTGCTGCAGTTATGATTCAGAATGTAAATACTTGATATGCATTATGTATTCTCATTGCTATAAATCAAACATAATTTATATTTTTAAATTTAATTTATTTTTTTCTTGTTTCAGAACTTTTGTTTGTTTGTTTGTTTATTTTTATGGCCGGCTCAGCCCGCCCTGAGGGCAGAGCTGGCGCAGCATGTGGTGCCAGGGATTGAACCGCGGTCCCTGCAACTGCCTAAGCTTTCCTAGGCAGGCACTTTAGATCACTGAGCCATCCTGCCAGGCCCCAATCAAACATAATTTAAACATAATAATTTATCACAAAACAATATTTAATTATATGTTGAGAAATATTTATCACTAATTCCAATAAATAACATTTCATCATGGCATAGCATGGGTTTACATATGTATTTCCCAATGGCTTTAGGCGACCCGTTTGTTTTGGTCGTTTGACCCCCACCGGGGTCGCGACCCACAGGTTTAGAACCGCTGGTGTAGAACAGAGGTCGCTGATGTCGCTCTCTAAGGAGGTGTAGGTGTAAGTCTGTTTAATCTTCGGTCTTGAGGTCTGGCCCCAGCAGAAGCGTCTGTGGTTTTTGCTGCTGGTGTCTAACAAGATTGCTTGTGTCTAAGCAAATTCTGAGCCAGATAATAGCCATCAATAGTTTAGTCAAAACCAAACATCTGGGCCAGGGAAGATAGCTCAGTGGAATAAGTGCTTGCCTGGCAAGCACAAGGTGCTAAGTTCAATCCCCAGTACTGGAAAAAAACAAAAAACAAAAAAAACATCAGGCACAGATTTTCTTATTTCAGGTGGTGCACGTTTTACTATAGCTTCACTTATTCACAAATAAATATTGAGTGTTACATATTATCAATTAAAATAGCATTTCATTTGAAAAATAAATCCCTGAAAATGACATAAGAACTGTAATTTCGTTAGACAGTCAACATAAAGGTCCATTAGATTCGCTCTTTGTGACTAGATGACTTTTCTCGCTTCTTCAGGCGCTGCGCACCGTGGTAGAAGGTAAGTTTACAGAAAGAATGAGAAGGATCGTCTCTAGCAAGGTGAGCCTGAGCTACAGGATGATGACACCCCAGGTGCTACAGCGAGTACTTGCTGAGAGTGTCGAGGGAGAAGAAGGAAGGCGCAGCACAGGGTTGGCAGGTGAGGGCCCAGCAGTTAGGACCACCGTCTAAGCGAAGGTGACATATGTGATACTTGGGAGTCCTAGTACAGCTAATTATCTTACGGCAAGTAGGCAACTTCAAGTTAATTTTTGTGTGATCCATGTAGAAAGCACGTGCACAGATAATGCTGATTTTTGTACGTATTAGTTACTAGCAATTCATTTTTAAATTCTTCATACTTTACTTTTTAACGACAGGCATTTGGTCCATTTTCTAGGTTCAGATCAAGGCCCTGAAGTGACCCGTCTGGCAGGTCATTACATGAGTTCTCACCTGGGAAAGAAGTGGGGGTGAAAACAAGGACAGGGAGGTCTGATCAAGTCTCATCTTTTTTTCTTGTTTCAGAACTTTTGTTTGTTTATTTATTTTTATGGCCGGCTCAGCCTGCATTGGACCGCGGTCCCTGCAGCCACCTAAGCTTTCCTAAGCAGGCGCTTTAGACCACTGAGCCATCCTGCAAATCTCGTTTATTGAGGAAGTGAATGGGGTTTAAGTAAGGATGGTAGGGGAACCAGAAACTGCGTCAGGGTCAGTGGTTGCCTAGCAACCAGGGGAGGTCGTAAGAACATGCAAATCGCAGGAAGCAGAGACTCTATTGCCATAGGCGGGGAATGAGAAGTTCCTGGTCAGGTTGGATTTGTGCTTTCTTACAAGGGGATCTTTTAGCTCCCCACACTTAAGAGCTTTGATATTTAACATGTAGAAGCATCATAGTCGGGAGGGATGTTAGACATAGAGAGGTCCTGTCCTGCCATGGGACATTTTGATTCTGGACACAATTGTTCACAGCGCCTCATGGGAGGACCAGGTGTCTCTAACTGACTCGTTGCTGGCCTAACCTGAAATATTGGCTCATGGGATTCTTTTCTTTTCTTTTCTTTTTTTTTTGGTCTTTTTGAGACAGGGTCTTGCTATGCAGTTGAGGCTGGCCTTGAGCTCCCTTTTGTAGCCCAGGCTGGTCTTGAACTCGCACCGATCCTCCTGCCTCAGCCTCCTGAGTGCTGGGATTACAGGCGTGCGCCACCATGCTCGGCTCATGGCTCATGGAATTCTAAGATATATAATGATAGTTGCTGAATTAAATGTGTATGTAGAAACCGAATGGCTGGGATCACTTCATAAATTTTATTTTTTTATACCAGGAATATAATCTTAACACATGTACCTGCGCGAGATCCTAATAAGCCAAAGTAAGAGATAATTTCCTATAAAACAAAAATGGAGGAAACTCGGAGCCTGTCTATTCCTCCTCTCATGTGGACTCGCAGCCTTAGATTAAGAAGTGCCATCGTAGGGCTGGCGAGATAGCTCAGCAGACTCAGCACCTGCTTAAGCAAGTGCAAGGACTGGATTCCATCCCCAGTACCACATGCCACGCTGGCCATGCCCCTGGGGTGCTCTGAGCCAGTGAAGGAGTCCGGGTGTGGGGGTGCACGCCTGCAATCCCAGCTGCTGGGGAGGCTGAAAACAGGAGGATCACTATGAGTATGAACTGCGTAGTGAGACCCTGTACAAGAAAAAAGTGCCATTTTAAGCATTAAGGATGAAAAACATGGAGCCCGGTGGGATGGCTCAGTGGTCTAAAGCACCTGCTTGGGGAAGCTCGGGCGGCTTCAGGGACCACCGTTTGATCCCCGGCACCACATGCTGTGCTCTAGTCCTGCCCTCAGGGTGGGCTGAGCCGGCTACAAAAAATGAGTGAATAAACAAACAAAGGTTCTGAAACAAGAAAAAAAAAAAATACAATAAATAAATAAATAAATAAATAATTTTAAAAAGGATGAAAAACATACTAAGACATGGTACTTGTTCATACTATAACAAAAAAAGGAATTTCAAATCTACATAGGACTTTTAAGCCAACATTATTCTTATATAACTTTTGGATGAATTTTAGCTAATCATGACAGAACTAAATTGTTCAAACTGAGTAGATTTTATGAAAATCCTTAGGAAAGCAAGAAACTCATTGACCTCTATGGATAAAAAGGAGTCAGTCAGCGCTGAGTGTTGCTGCTCGGCTCTGTGCTTTTGATATTCATGTCATTCTTGGAATTCAGTGTATGTGTGCAATGCGATTACAACAGCGGATGATTGCTTTTCTGTAGCCATGGAACAAGCATTTCTGATGAATACATTCTGAATTATTTATATGCACTCACCAACCATAACAGATTCATCATTTCAAAACAAAAATAAAACGTTTTTATTTCTGAGACATGGTGTTCCAAAGAGTCAAATCCCATAGCTATCTTTTTAACTACAAATTCCTGGGTTGGGACATGTTTATTAGGCATTCCGCTAGCTCAAGGCTCAAGCTCACTTCAGATGTGGTGAAGGAAATTGGGCTTTTTCCTAGATAAAAGATATGGCCTTAAAGAGAAAAAGAACATATTATCAACACGATGAAATTTTAAAATATTTCAATTTTGCCTGAGTGCTACAGATATATTCTCCACCTTTTTAATCCTTATGAGAGGAAAGCTGAGCATAAATGCTATGTAAAAGTTAACATTTGGATTTTTGAATAGATAGTAGAGTGTAAAATACTACTCTAAAATGTATTGCTTATGGGGCCCGGCAGGATGGCTCAGTGGTCTAAAGCGCCTGCTTAGGAAAGCTTAGGCTGCTGCAGGGACCGCGCTTCGATCCCCGGCACCACATGCTGTGCCAGCCCTGCCCTCAGGGCAGGCTGAGCCTGCCATAAAAATAAATAAACAAACAAACAAAAGTTCTGAAACAAGAAAAAAAATAAAATTTAAAAATTCTTTAAAACAGAATAAAAAATAAAATGTTTAGTCTGCACCTCTTCATCTCATAAGGTGAAAAGTTTATTTAACGTGTGTGTGGCAGATATCATATTTCCATGTTATATTTTCCTGGATTGTCTTTCTGCTCAGGGCTCTGCTGCCCTTGTGCTTCCCTCTCTCAGCCTTTGCGTTGTCCCCTTAAGGCCACACCACTCAGGACTCTCTTTGCAAATAAATGTTGATACTTTTGTGTCCTTGAATCTGCAGTTGATGTGACCTAGGTGCTGCCGACACACCCACAGCGCAACCTTCTTTTTTTCTGGGTCCAAAGCACTTGATTCCTTTTCAACGGTGTTAAATCACTTTTGGCTCTAACTTTGCATCTTTCTTTTTGGCTAAAATTTAGATTTTCAATTTTTTTACTTACTAATTTCACTATAAATCTGGGTAAAAGCAGTTGAAAGTACCCAAGCCACAGGGTGAATGTTAGGCTATTTTCCTTCCCGGGTGAATCAGTCCACTTGTTTTTAAGTTGTGAAGTAGCCAATAACACTGGTCTCCAAGCTCGAGGTGTGAGGAGCTCTTGAATTCATGGTGCTTCCCCAGCCCCCTGAAGCCTTGCTGAGATCTCCGGCTCCGCCAGAGTCTGTGACACAGGAATTCTAGGCCCACGGACAGGGATTTACGTTTCTAGCAATTTCCCAAATAGCAGAGATGAGACCAGTTTTCCCCTTTGATTTACGCAATGAGTCCATGGATGACAGAGTTTTACTTAACAAAGTAGTATGAACTTCACAGTATTAGTGGCAGTGCATGTTGTCTTCTAATCAGTTATTCATAGTACCAGACATATGCATGTGAAGTTGGAAGAAGAAAGAAAAAATATAAGAAAATAGAAAGCACAAACAACTGAAAAAATAAGACAGAACAAATTAAAGTATTAACTGCTTCTTTCCGACCAACAGAAATGCACAATATTGTTGTCCAAAGCATCCTGCTTACATGCATAAATCTTGTTCCCCTACACCCTGTCCTCCTGCGCAACTCAGTACCTCTTTCCTTTTGAATAAGTTCATTCCCTTTTGCCAGGATCTATTGTACCCTTCAGATTCCATTTTCCCTTTCAGATTCTCATGCTAAGGAGGCAATATGATGCTTCCACATGCAGGTCTGATTTATTTAAGAGTATGTTCTCTAGTCACATCCATTTACTGAAAAAAGGTTCAGATTTATCCCATTTTATAGCTGAATAGTACTCCACTATGCAAAAATACCACATCTACTTTATCCATTCTTCAGTTGATGGGCATCTGGGTTGTTTTCAGGATTTAGCTATGACCAATTGCACTGCTATAAACACTGGTTCACCTATATTGTGGTGGTATGAGGTTTTCAGTTCTTCTGGAAAAATACCCAGTAGGGGAATAGCTGACTTGAATGGGATCTCCAATCCTAGCTTTTGAAGGAATCGCCACACTGATTTCTGTAGTGATTGTACCAGTCTGCACTCCCACCAGCAGTGTAGAAGGATTCCTTTCCTCCACAGCCTCTCCAGCATTTGTTATTGGCTGACTTCTTGATGTTAGCCATTTTTTCTGGGGTCAGGGTTGTTTTTAGTTTGCATTTCTCAAATGACCAATATTGTTGAACATTTTTTTTTATATATTTACTTGCCATTTGTATTTCTTTCTCTGAGAAATGTATATTCATTTCAGATGTACGTTTTTTGGTTGGGTCTTTGAAATCTTTGCATTTTTTTCTTATGTTTAATTTTCGTACCTGGAAATGAAACAGCGAAGTAGAAAGTGTCATATTTTAATCTAAGTTTAATAGTCAATACATGACAAAGGACATTTAGGCAAGTTTGCCAATTCCATATCCTATTGACCTGTAGTATTTTTTTTCTTTGTATTTTAGGGAAGGAGACCCAGCAACCAGACCCAGCGTGTGAGGAAGACCACCCTGAGCCTACCAGAAACTCATTCAATCCAGTAACAAAGCCTGACATATGAGTGGAACTTCATCCATCAGACAGGCCCAGTGTGGAAAAATGCCACAGCACTCTCTATAAAGAGACTAGAGACTAGACTCATCAGCTGACCCAGGAGCAGAACATCTTGCCAGAGTCACACAGCAGGTTTGCCTCCAAGGGTTGCAGCAGGAAGAAGTGTACCACAGCAGCCAGACCAAGCCACACGCGCCTGGACGAGTTGGAACTCGGTAGATCCAGATCTGGGGCTAAAGTAAGAACACTACCAGAACTTTACACCAAAGGTCAGAAGGCAGGGTTATACAAAATGACAAAGAGAAAGAGCAAAATGCACTCTCAGGCTCCAAGCCCACTCAGAACAAATACAGGAGACAATAGCATAGAAGAAGTTGGAAATCACACACCTGAAATCACTGAAATAATAGCATCTGAAGTAAGGAAACAACTTCAGAAAGGTATAGAGGAAATCAGATAAGAAATAATTTCTGAGGTAAAGAAAGGAATACTACCTACTTTTTAGGGAAGGGTCTACAGGTCTCCAGGGTCTCAGTACTCAATCCAACTCATGGTGACTCACCTGTTTACAGCCTCCCAAGAGCTGGGGTTACAGGCATATGCCACCACACCCAGTTCTCCACCACTGTCTCAGCATGCCCTGGGGTCGGGGCTGGCATAACAGGCCCAGGGATGGAAGCCCTGGACCCTGCTCCTGTTTTCAAGCACTTTAATCCACTGAGCTATTTGGCCAGCTCAACTTAAATGCTACTTCATCTCATGAAAAAAATACAGAAGAGGATGTAACTGAACCTGCTTGTGAATATTTGAATATACTTTAAATTCTAAAAAAAAATTACCTTTTAGATAAAATAAGTAAAACATTTAAAAATATCTAATCTCTTGCTTTTTAGACCTTATAAGATTTTTTTTTTCTTTTTGAGACCGGGTCTCGCTGTACAGTTCAGGCTGGCCTTGAGCTCAGTTTTGTAGGCCAGGCTGGTCTCCAACTCTCACCGATCTTCCTGCCTCAGCCTCCCGAGGGCTGGGATTACAGGCGTGCTCGACCACGCCCGGCTTAGACCTTGTAAGATTTTGGTTTGTTGTGTTTTACCTTGGGAATTTAGTTGTTTGCTCCATTTGTTAACACAGTAAATTACAAAATACCAGAGAAGATGAAATTCTATACTTTATAAATGTTAGAAAATCTAGAATGTCTCAACTACTTAACAAAATATTACCACATGAAAATTTTGAATATAAAACATGCAGCACACTATTTTCAGCAAAGTCTTGGCTAATAACTGTGCCACAATTGTCCTCTGTTTTATTGCCAACTTACACATGAATATATTCATTTACAAAATCTTGACATATGTGCCTATGAAAAATAATAGTTGCTATGTGGAAAAATACTGGAATCTAATTAAGAATTTACCAGACGGTTTCCACTACAATTTTTATGTGAGGTACAATAGATCTGTATTTGCATTGCGGCTATGTTTTTGAGAGAGATTTTGGCTAAAAGAGGAATTGGCCCCAAATAGGAATTATGCTATATTGAAGTAAATATCTTTAATTTAATTGGCAACATCTAGAGAGAGAAAGTTGCAAACTATGTGTCAGATATTCATAGCCTTGGATTGGTCAATGTAGAAATGTTGAAAATCTTGCATTTTGGCAGCTGTTGGACCAATAGCTGCGAATGCACTGTGAGCTGTTTCCTACTACATGGTGGATGTTGATTTGTTGAGTTAGAAGAACAAAACCAGTAATAACAATAAAATGCAAAACTACCAGTTATAGCCTGAATTTTGTACTGAATTATGTACACCAAAAGAAGTAATTCAAATCATCTGTAGGTATTATGAGAGAGCTACCCATTAAATTTAAATAAAGTCACAGGTTGAACTCTTATCCAAAGTGACTATTGTCCTATGAAGGGCCTGGAAAGTCACACATGCAGAGAAGAAAGATCACGGGAAGCCAGTGAGAACGTGGCCATCTCCATGAAGCTTCAGGAGAAGACAATTTTCTAGATCTTAGTTTTAGACTTCGAGACTTCAGAATTGTGAGAAAATTTCTGCTGCTTACATGTCTGAAGCTGATTGCTTTATTACAACAGATGGAGTAAGTCAGGATCCTGGATTTCTAGGTCATCCTGCTGTCCGCCAAGCTACTCGGAACCATAGCTTCCATCCAATCAGAAAGAGAGCGCAAGGGAAATCCTAGGGGAATTCTGGCCAGATCTTCACGCCCTCAAGATCGTCAAAACAAGGAAGTCTGAGATACAGTTGTAGCCAAGAGGCAATGTAACATCTAAATGGCACACAGATTCCTGGGTGGTGTTCTTGAATGGAAAAAAATCAAAAGAAAAATAACGAGGGGCCCGGCAGGATGGCTCAGTGGTCTAAAGCGCCTGCCTGCTTAGGAAAGCTCAGGCAGCTGCAGGGACAGCGGTTCGATCCCCGGCACCACATGCTGTGCCAGCCCTGCCCTCAGGGCAGGCTGAGCCAGCCATAAAAATACATAAACAAACAAACAAAAGTTCTGAAACAAGAAAAAAATAAAAAAAAACAAAAGAAAAATAGCGAAATCTAAATATGTAGACTTTACTTAATAACAAAGCATCAATATTATAAAATAAAATGACTCTAACGAGAGCAATAGCAAGGTAAGATATGAATATTAGGGATACTGGATTTGTGTGCAATCTGATCGAGTTTTCTTTATCAAAAATTATTCTTTATGAGACATGTCAGTACTCAGGTGAGGATCAGGAGAGAAAAATTTGTGTTACTGATTATCTCCAATAAAAGATGCTTTCATTAATCTTAGCTCAAGAAAATATCTGTCTACCTTCAATGCAGAATGATTTTCTAGAATGTTCATAGATGAAAATATTTATATTAGAAAACAAAATTTCATATATTTAAAGCTTTGGAACTCTCTGTCATTTCTTGCCACACAACAAACTGATGTTGGCATCATAATTCCTGATGTTGGGGGTGGGGCTAGTGCAAGACGTGGTGCTGGGGATCGAACCACGGTCCCTGCGCTTGCCTAAGCTTGCCTAAGCTTGCCTAAGCATGCGCTTTAAAGACTGCTGAGCCATCTCACCAGCCCTTGAAGTATGATTTTTAAATTACTTGGCAGGGGACAACCTGCTTGGGCTCCCCTTCTATCCCTCTCTCAGATAGGAGCTTTCTTTCCCCCAATAAATATATTCTGCTCATAAAAAATAAATAAATTACTTGGCACATCTAAGTTCTTGTCTGATTCTGATTTAGCAGCTTTTTAAGGTAAACATAGTGTCATGGAAAACATAAATATACCTTTTGCCAAGATTTTTTAGATCTATCATCCCACTTGGATAGTCTTTTGAATTTAACGCATCTTTCGTGCACTACCAGATGACATCATAATTTGAAGAGATGTGATAGTAGGATTGGCAATGTCATTCCTACAACACATATTTTAAAACATATTTTAATAAGGGATAAATGCATTCCCTCAGGTCATCCATGGACTCATTGCATAAATCAAAGGGGAAAAGAGGAACACCTGGCTAAATTGATCTATGGCTGAGTCTGCTTTTTCTGAATAGCAGCCAAACAGTTTGTATCCCTCAGACACTAGTTTCATAAGATTTAATGGATATTCTTCCCCGAGAATGGTGGTCACATAAATTTTGAAAAACAGGTTTAACTCAAAGAGATGAGAAATATTTTCTTTTTGGCTTTTTGAGACAGGGTCTCGCTATGCAGTTCAGGCTGGCCTTGAGCTCACTTTTGTAGCCCAGGCTGGTCTCGAACTCGCATCAATCCTCCTGCCTCAGCCTCCCGAGTGCTGGGATTACAGGCGTGCGCCACCATGCCCGGCGAGAAATATTTTCAAGGCTTCTCAAAATATACTACTTGGTTTCATTTGTTCGTTCTTTCTTTTTTTTTTTTTTTTTTTTTTTTTTTTTTTTTTTTTTTTTTTTTTTTTTTTTTTTTGGTATTTTTAGGGAAGGGTCTATTGGGTGTTCAGGGTCTCACTACTAGATGGGACTTTGGGATGTGTAGTGACCTGTCTGTTTACAGCCTCCGAAGAGCTGGGATAAAATATGGTACTTGTGATTGCTCAAGTTTTTTTTTTTTATAATTTTCCAAGCTTCTTAAAGCACAAAAACCATTCCCAAAGAGGCCATATTATTCAAAGAAGTAGGTTTTTCTGGAACTCCTCTTAGGAAACCTTGGTGTAGGTAAACGTTTCTCAGATTCAGGTCTTCTAAGTGGTGTCATTACTGCTATGTGGGAAATGGCTAGAAATGTGAATTCCCTATTCATGAGCCTGGAATTCCTGAGTTGGAGATCCGGGATGAGCCAGAAATCTCAACAAGGGCGTCGTTAATGCACCATGCATTCAGGAGCCCCTCCCACCTTGAGCTTGGAGACCAGTGTTGTTGGTTACCCAATAACTTTATTATGGCTGTTGTCTTTCAAGGGACTGATACCTTCAAATAGGAAACCGTGACTTCATCTTGATCTTCAAAAAAGCCTCTCGTCATTCTGAATCCCCATAATCAGATAAGCGGGAAAGACTAATTAAGAAGCCGGAGATCAATCAGAGGAGTCCTTTGAAGCTGCAAGGAGCTGACTTTTAGTACCAGGTAGAATGAAGGCCGAGACCCCCTTTTTTAAAAAAAAAATTATTTATTTATTTTTTTCTTGGTTCAGAGCCTTTGTTTATTCACTCATTTTTATGGCTGGCTCAGCCTGCTGCGAGGGCAGGGCTGGCGCAGCATGTGGTGCCGGGGATCGAACCGCGGTCCCTGAAGCCGCCCAAGCTTCCCCAAGCAGGCGCTTTAGACCACTGAGCCATCCCGCCGGGCCCCCCCCCCCCCAGACCCTTTTTGAAGGCCTGAAAGCAGAAAGTTATCATGGAGAAAACAAAAAGGTGTCATGGACTTTGATGAACAGCTTCACATGAAGGCCCCGAGTGACTCCATCAGTACAGTGAAGTCATAAAGTAGGGCAACAGTGTGACGCGTGACCAGCGAGGGAACCCGTATTGCATACTTAACATCATGCACTCTGCCTTCCAACTGCTTAAGCTTGAACCTCAGCCCTTCCTCTGGCAAATTATTTATTCCCTGTGCTTCAGTTTTCTGTTGACAGAAATGGAGATCATATAGTACTTACTCCACAGGATGCTGTAAAGATTATGTAAACTGAGCTAATTTTTAAACACTTAAAACAGTAGGGGGCTGGTGAGATGGCTCAGTGGTCTAAAGCATCTCCTTAAGCAAGCTTAGGCAACCCCACAAGGATCGTGGTTCAATCCCCAGCACCACATGCTGCGCCAGCCCCTCCCCCAGAGCAGGCTGAGTCCGTCATAACATTTATTTTTTTTAATTTTTTTTTTTCTGTCTTTTTTTGAGACAAGGTCTCACTATGTAGTTCAGGCTGGCCTTGAACTCATTTTTGTAGCCCAGGCTGGTCTCGGACTCACACCGATCCTCTTGACTCAGCCTCCCAAGTGCTAGGATTACAGGTGTGCGCCACCATGCCTGGGCGGTCATAACATTAAAAAAAAAAAAAAAAACCCAAAAAACAAAAAACAGTATGTTCACTGTCAATGTTAAATTAATGAAAACTGTTATGGTTTGTATCCAGTTGTCTCCCCAAAGCCTCATACAGATGTGAGGTGGCTTCTAGACTTTGTAATTAATTTTTGATCCAATGCTGGGATTGTGGGTGTGTGCGCTACACCCAGCTTGGTGTAGACGATCTGCATACAGTGTGAGGAGGGGAGAGAAGCTCGCAGGCTGCCTCGGCTGCTGCTCCTCCCTTTGCTGTTTGCTATGTTCCGCTGCCATGAGCTGCTGCTCTCTGCCATGTGCCACTCTGCCTTGGAGCCAGCTGAGTATGGACTGGAACCACGAAGGTCATCACTGTTTATTAAATGGGAGTGAGATTTTATAGCTTTATGATACTTTAATGTAAAACAATTGAGAAAACAATACGGCAGTACGTTTTAACATGGTGCCACATTCATTCTTTCATTTCATGTATGTATATTCAGAGCTAAATATTTAGAAATCGGATTCATTGATCTCAAAATAATCGAATTGGTTGATTTTTAAGAAAATGATTAGCTATGTACTGTGATTTGCAAAACTTTTGTCAATGTCAGCCATCTGGATGAATCACGGCCAATGCTTGGCCATTTTGCTCTCTGTGGAAGCCTGAGAGAATGTTTTCTCTCTAGGTGACTCCCCTTAGGCACACTGTACATCGTCATTCCCTTTCTTCTGTGGTCCCATAATCTCCTTGAACAGGGAATTTGGGATTCCACTAGTTACATGCTGTTACAGTTCAGGTTCTTTTATGTCCTGTATTCTCACTGACCTTGAAGAACTAGCGCCAAAATATCGGCTAGCCTTGTAGCCCTTCTTTTACTCTAATTGTTTGGACTGCCAATTTAAGTTGTTAACCCTCCAGAAGAGAAGCTTAATGATATTATTCCCTATAACTTAGGCACTTAAGCTTAACGTCACTATCTTTCTGAATATCAAACACCTTAGACAGGGCTGGGGAGATAGCTCTGAGGCACAAGTGCCTGCTGGGCAAGTGCAATGTCGTGAGTTCGAACCCTGGTCCCACCAAAAAAAAAAAAACAACAAAAAAAAACACCTTAGACATAACATACAAGAGGTATTTTCCATCAATTGTTAATATTCTAAACTTTAAAACCCCTATAGTGGCGAGATAGTCTAAAGCACCTGCTTAGGCAAGCGCAGGGACTGCGGTTCAGACCCCTACACCACATGCTGTACCAGCCCCACCCCCAGGGCCGGCTGAGCCATAAATAAATAAATAAATAAATAAATGCTAAAGGTTAAACAGAACTTAAAAATAACCTATAGAACGCTAAAAAGTAAAAACAAGTACACATCGTTACACAGGTGTTTTTTTTTTTAGAATTTTTATTTTATTTTATTTTATTTTTTTCTTGTTTCAGAACTTTTATTTGTTTATTTATTTATTTATTTTTATGACTGGCTCAGCCTACCCTGAGGGCAGGGCTGGCGCAACATGTGGTGCTTTAGACCACTGAGCCATCCTGCCAGGCCCCATACACAGATATTTTTTAACTTAACCATTTACAAAATTGTAGCATCACACTTTCATGGCCTTTTTTTCTTGTCTCACATTATATTACCTTTCTTTCGTTCTTTCTTTCTTTTTTATTTTTAAGCAAACATTTACTTGAGAGAGAATATAGCAATAACCAATATGACATTAGAAGTAGTGCATAATTAGAAGACCAGAATGATAGGCATTCCAAGCCCTGCGAGGACCTGACTGACTGTCACGTAGAAAAGTTACATGCTTTTTTTTTTTTTTTTTGAACACAGGTCTTGCTGTATCTTGGTCTTAGCAATTCAGCAGAAAAGTGTAACCATGAGGTATAAAAAAGAAAGCCATATTAATATGCTGAGTTGTAAAAGGCTCAAGTGAATAGCCCCCATAATGCCAGATAAGCTGATAGTCTACTACTGTTGTGGACTGTTGGACTAAGTATATAGCTACTTTCTCTTCGTGCAATGAAAGGAAAGATCTGTACTAATGATGTTTAGACAAGAAAGCACGTCTGCATCTTGGACTCTGAACAAGTATGATGAAGATAACATTATGCAATATATTAACTATTGCAAAATAATAATAATAATAATAATAATAATAATAATAATAATAAATTTAAAAAATGATTAATTAGACCCAAATTTAATACAATAAATTTATTTTGCTTTTTATATAACCTGGCTTATTTTATTTCATAGACATGTTAGTTTTTAAAGTTATGCATGTTTATATATTTATGGATCAGAGATTATGGATTTATAAGAAACAGTTAAAATACAAATTATAATTTCATTAAGAATATATGTTGACTAAATAATACTTCAAGAAAAGTACATTTTTATCAGAAGCTAAACTTTATAAGATACTTGAAGGCAAAAAAGATTGATTCTCAGGTTGGCAAGATAGCTAAGCAGACTAAGCGCCTGCTAAGGAAAGCGCAGGGACTGGGTTCTATTCCCAGCACATATGCCCTGCTGGCCCCACCTACCCTGCTGGCTCTGGCCCTGGGCACCCAGAGCTGGTCACCGAGACTGGACATGGTGGCGCACGCCTGTAATCCCAGCATTGGTGAGGCTGAGACAGGAGGAGCACTTTAAGGCTGAGTTGTGCAGTAAGACCCTGTACCAAATATATTCTTAAAAAAAATCAATTCTCTTATGTGTATTTCACTTGAAAATTGCTTGCTTGGGCATACAATATTTAGCCAGTCATTTACTGAAATTCCTTTTTAAAAACAGAACTGAAAAAACAATTATCTAAAGATGAAGAACAAGTAATAAAGTAATACAAAACACATGTGTTTTGAATTTCAGTACTTTGTTATGCTATAAAATGCGAATATAAAATTTACCTATAAATGAACTTAGTTTCTTTCCATTGTCAAACATATTTACTCAATTAATGATTTCATCAGAGCCATAAAACTCTATGACCAAAGAATAGATCAAGGGTAGTTATTCCTGTTAAAGGTCTATTTTAAGTTGACTAAGAGCATTATTTGCACGTTGCCTAGAATGAAATAGTCACATTATTTATTTATTTAATGTATTTTAGTACAGGGTCTCCTGGATCTCACTATGGAGACCAGACTCGTAGCAGTCCACCTGTTTTCAGCCTCCTGAGCGCCGGAATTACAGGCATGCACCACTACACCCAGCCTCGATTGCCCGCAGCGGGCCCGGGTTGGGCCAGCACAGTGAGCTGGAGACCGAACCCCGGTCCCAGCACCTGCCTGAGCAGGCCCGCCCTCACATTATTTATTTTGACTATTCTGTATTTCTCGCTTGGTGCTAGTTAATATCTCTTTTTCTGATCAGATCAAATGTTTCTCCTTTCAATACACACCTGTGTTGCCCCACTGTCCATACATAGCCAGCTATGCCCTCTATTTTTAGGAAACATTGTGTAATAATTGTTATGGTTTGTGTCTAGTTGCCCCTCCAAAGCCTCAGGCGGTCACCTAGAATTTGTGATTAATTCATAGTTAATATGAATTAATAATGCAGGGATTATGGGGGTGAGCGCTCCGCCCACCCTGGGGCCCGATTGCCTGAACGTAACTTGAGGAAGGGAGAGAGGCCGTCTAGCTGCTGAGCTGCTGCTCGGGCCCTTGCTCTTCGCTGTTTTCCTCAGCCACGAATGGCTGCCCTCTGCCATGTACCACTCTGCCTTGGAGCCAGCCGAGTATGGACTGAAACCTCTACAAACTGTGAGCTAAATAAACCTTTCCTTCTTTTTTTTTTTTTTTTTTTGTCTTTTTGAGACAGGGTCTCGCTATGCAGTTGAGGCTGACCTTGAGCTCACTTTTGTAGCCCAGGTTGGTCTCGAACTTGCACTGATCCACCTGCCTCAGCCTCCCAAGTGCTGGGATTACAGGCGTGCGCCACCACACCCGGCTAAACCTTTCCTTCTTTAACTCTTGGTGTTGGGCATTTGCCCCAGTAACGAGAGAATAGCAACTGAGACCGCAATTGCACAGTGCGTAATTATATGTACAGCTCTGTCTTTATTAGCGCATCAAAAAGTTCTTTGTTCTCTCCTTGGTCCCATTTTTACTTTTAGGTATGCAATTTCTTGTTCACTATTTGCTGCTCGCAGTCGCTCCCCAGAGTTCTATGTTAACTCTTAATCTCTAATTTTTGCATTCTGACCACATTACCCTTCCTCAAAGTGTAACAGTAGCTGGCATCTGGGGAGAAGACTGGCCCACATGTCACCCTGATTATCTAAATTATGTGCGCCTCTCCTCCACGCGTGTTTCTGGTTTTCGATGGCCGAGGCCTCCTCTGTAACTACATGTGACACGCTTTCAGGTGACAGATGAGACTCGAGAACCTAAGATCTAGGGGCCAATACATTTCTGTTTGCCTAGCGAATTGTTGTCTAATGCCCACCATGTAGCAGCCGGGGGCTTACGTGTACCACCTCACTTGATCTTTATAATAAGCTATCTGTGGTATTGTTCTAGCACCCTGCATTACAGTGGGCTGTTCCCTAACACGACGATAAAGACTGTCTTCTCGAAGCATTTTGGCAGGGTTAATAAAACAGCACTTGCAAGGTTCCTGGCACAGAAGAATCGCTTCTCTGAACTTCACGTGCTCCTGCTAACCATTAGATATGTAAATAGTGATGGTCTTTTCCGCACTGTAAGGGCCGGCCAAATAGCTCAGTGGATTAAAGCACCTGCAAGCAGGCGCAGGGGGCGGGAGTTCGATTCCTTGCACTGCCGGCCACGTGTTTAGCGCGCTGAGACAGCAGTTGAGACTGGGCGTGGTGGTGCGGGCGCTGTAATCCCAGCTCTTGGGAGGCTGTAAACAGGTGGAGCACTACGAGTCCAATCTAGTAGCGAGACCCTGAACACCCTATAGACCCTTCCCTAAAATACAAAAAAAATTTTAAAAGTTAAAAAAAGGAAATTTTCAACACTAAATCCTTCCCTTGGGTCAGGGTTGGATGGCACGTGTTTAGTGGGCCGTAGGTCAGGGACAATTAGAACCAGAGGAAAACAACCCAGCCTGAAAATTAATAATAATAATAATAATAATAAAAGAATAAAAGATGAACCAATAGGGAAGCCAGCAAGCGTCTTCCAAAGAAAGAGTCGAAACAGCTGTGTAGGAGGAATTTCACCATTTGCACCTGGAAAGAGCAAGAACGGGGGTGTGGGGCGCGCTGCCCCCAGAGACGTCGGTCGAGCACAGCGCCTTGCTACTTCTCACATTATAGCCTGGAAAATATTGGGGACAGTGAAAGGAAAGGTGAAAAGAAAACTTGAATATTATTGTGCAATTTCTGCGTCAGCCTTCTAAGCGAGGAGACACCTGGAGTTCAGTGATCTTGAGAATTCTGAGAGTGTAGAAATCAGCTGTTTTCCTTTTGAAAAGAAGACATTTGTAGCAAGTTTGTTTTGTTGTTTTGTCTTTTTGAAACAGGGTCTTGCTATGCAGTACAGGCTGGCCTGGAGCTTGCTTATGTAGCCTGGCTCTAGATTTGTAGGAATTTGAGATGACATAAATACTATCCCCTATTTTATGTAAATGTTAGAGCAAATCAGATTAATAAGAATAGAGACAAGAAAAAATGAAATGTTTTTATATTGTTATAATTGAGTTAACTAAGTATTTAATACACATTCTTTTGTTGTCTGAGAATAAGGTAAAGCTTATTTCTTATGAATTTCGACATAT
This sequence comes from Myocastor coypus, assembly GCA_004027025.1. Taxonomy (NCBI): domain Eukaryota; kingdom Metazoa; phylum Chordata; class Mammalia; order Rodentia; family Myocastoridae; genus Myocastor; species Myocastor coypus. Next base: position 22,111 of record PVJA010016259.1, on the reverse strand, counting down.
CCTAGGTGAGGAGGATTTAAAGAAGGTGGCAGGTGCCTGGAAGGAGCTCTGCTTCTGAACAGAGACATCCTGGTTTGGGCCCGAGTGTTACTGCTGGGTACGTCTTGTCACCGCAAGCAGGTGCATTCATGCTATACGGATGCCAAGGACAGGGTGCTTTATCTATGCTAATGTACCATGCAGGGTTCTGAAATGAGGCATAAATAAAGGTATAATTAATGATAAAAAGAGAAGAAATAGACTTGAGAGGGATTTTGCTGGGGAAATTGCAGCCTTCCAAAATGAGAGAGAGAGAGAGAGAGAGAGAGAGAGAGAGAGAGAGAGAGAGAGAATGAATTGAAATCCCAATGTTTCATGATTAACATGTTTATGTTATTATACTTGCCACTTTTTTTTTTGAACCCTGTTATAAAAAAAAGAATAGATCCTTTAAGACCCTGAAATTTTCCCTCTTGTCTAACCATAGTAGTGTGGTCTGAAGAGCAGCGACCTAAAATGCTTTTTACTCTGCTGTTCGCATTTCACTCTTTTCTATTCCTAAGCTTTATTTTTTAAATCATTTCTTATTACGCACATCTGTTGGTTTACTATGGTTTATGTCTAGTTGTCCCCCCAAAGCCTCATACAATCATGGGGCAGGGACTTCTAGAGATTGAGACTTGACTCATGAGTCACTGGGATTATGTGTTTTAGTACTGATCAGATTATCTGTCTGAGTACTGCTGGGAATTATAGGTGTGGCCTGAGGCAGATAGGCTGAGGCAGAAAGCCTGATGTAATATAAAGAAAGACAGAGAGACAGACTTCCGCTGTTGCTCTATTGCTGCTGTTCTGCCACCATGAACTGCTGCTCTCTGCCATGTGCCACTCAGTCTTGGATCCAGCCGAGTCGGGACTGAAACCTCCAGTAACTGTGAGCTAAAAAAAATCTTTCCTTCCTTCACTTTGAGCGTTGGGTATTTGTCCCAGCAACGAACACGAAGTAACTAAGCCAGAATTATTAAACGTAATCAAACACCAAGGCATGCATTACTGTGACCACAGGAAATGTGACAGGGTTGAGCAAAGGAAATGCAATGTGGTGACAAAAGAGGGACACTGAACAGAATCTTCTTGGGAACAGGGTCCTTCAGTGAAAACATCTAAGTCTCTCAGTCCTGAGGCAGCTAGCATTTATGTAACTATCTGAGTTCAAGACGCGCCGACCTGGGTCCCGCACTGCGTACACTGAACATGAACTGAGTTTAAGCCAACCGCAGTCTTGTCTCCCAGCCTTTGCCTCTCCCAGACCTCGTCTTTCATTGATGGCCTTACACGTCTGTATCCAGGCTTGGATCCCACACCATTTCAGACACGTTCTAGGATTTAAGTATCTAATAAGGAAAAGTGTAACGTGAAATCTCTAGCAACCTTTAAGAACACCAGTACGTGTCAGGAGTCAAAAAAAAAAAAAGGTCAGGAGTCAAAAATGGGTGAGCAGGGCCAGTAATATAGCTTAGGGGATAAAGCACCTGCTTTAACAAGTGCAGGGTCCAGGGTTCGATCCTCAGTCTCACATGCAGCACTGGCCCTGCCCCCAAGGTGCAGGGAGCCCTCAACTGAGTCCGTGTGGTGGTGCACGCTTGTAATTCCAGCGCAGAGGAGACTGAGAACAGGAGGATCACTATGAATCTGAGCTGTGTAGCGGAACCTCATACAAAATACATAAAAGTGTGTGTGGGGGCGGGGTGGTGGGTGGATAAGCAGGACTCTAGAAGAAAGCGCATCTAATAGATGTTCTTTCCAGTTTCCAGGCTCCTGAACATCTTCATAGAGATCCACTGGTCTCGGGTACACCAGGGAGAAACAGCCGCAGGAATGAGGAAAAGGTTGACAAGAAGAGAAGAGCCGGGTCAGGCGGTGGCCTGTCTGCCTGCTTGGTGAGAGGAGCCCAGCACAAAGGTAGGGGCATTGATTTATACCTTTGCAAAGTTAGTACCACGTGACACAAGGTTGCTTAGCAATGAGTAGCTGACATCATCCGGACAGTATGCTTTTCTCAGGGCCAGGGTAGCTTGGCTGCTTTAGGCACTGAGACCCAGTCCGGCTCTCACGCATAGGACCAACATCCAGCTTCAGCGGCTCCAATGCATCTTGTTTGCTGAAACGCTTAGCTCTGTCTCCAAAGCTAGAATCCTAAAATCTGAGCATCTGACCCTCGATTTCTGTCTTTCAGTGTTTCTCCAACTCCCATCTTTCTGTAAAGCTCTTACTCAAAGGGCTTCGGTTGTTACATTGTCCCTGCAGGACCATTCAGGATGACCTCTGACTTCCAGACCCTGGGGTCGCTTGGGCCTTTTGCCAGGTGAGACGAGACGGTCACGGCCTTTGGGGATTAGGATGTGGACATCTTTTTTTTTTTTTTTTTTTGTCTTTTTCAGACAAGGTCTTGCTGTGCAGTTCAGGCAGGCCTTGAGCTCACTTTGGTAGCCCAGGCTGGTCTCGAACTCTCACCGATCCTCCTGCCTCAGCCTCCCAAGTGCTGGGATTACAGGCGTGCGCCACCACGCCTGGCTTGGACATCTTTTTTATTACCATTTTCAAGGGGAAAAAACCCCAGACTTTCAAAACCAGATGATAAAAGAATAACAACAATTAGTTTATTGGGCATTGCTATCTTCGTAGCAGTTAGAGTACAAGAGATGGGCATGGAATATTGTCCAAAAAATATTAAGACAAACGTTTCAAAGAACTATGAGAAACTAGCTGTATATCTATTTTAGCTAACATGTATATACATTTACTTCTCCTATCATTCCTTTCTTCCAACATCTCCGAATTCTCTTTCCTTTTGAGCCGTTAGTTGCCAACTCAGTTGTTTTGGATATTTACTCACCAGCTTCTCTTTCACTCTGTCCAACACATGCATCCATTTTCCCAAACCTTGAACTGTACAGGATTTTGCATTTTTAATTTGTAATTCTTTTCTTTTCTCTCAGTAATTTATGTTTTGAAGCTCAGAATCTTCATCTGACTCTTGTTCTCCTTAGTGTTGCGATGTGGTCTCTCTTCTTGCGGGCAGAAAGTCCCAAGTGTTGGAAGGGACATGAGTCAGAATGGGGGTGAGGACTGGGGGGACAGGAGTGGTACCTCAGCGCGCCTCACTGTGTTTGTCTTAGATGATCTTAGGTCACCTTATCTCCAAAATATCTATTTTTTATCGTTTATAATAACCTACTTCTGTAGGGCACTGTCAACTGCATTGATCTAATCATACAACCAGGGACTCCTCTCACGCAATAAGCAAAATGAAAGAAAAGAATGTTTTCCTGAAAAGAAGACAGCAGTATCTGAGAATAGACACTACTCCACTTTACTGTTGTTGTTAATGCCTTGTAGTTTCAAAGCTTTTTTTTCACTCTTCTACAGTGAAGTGTTGGAAAGAGTCTGTGATCCCACCACAGGCCACCTTGTTCTGTAGCTTCTTCTGACGACTTACTGAAAGGACGTTACGTTTGAACCGTAACTTGAATAGCTGGTCTTCCCGTGCAGTGATAGCGCTAGTGATGGTAGGAACTCAGCCTTTCCCTTGGGTGTCAGCGTGAACGATGGTCTGAAGTGCGTAAGGTTCTTCCACATAGCGTGAGGTTGTATATCTGGATGTCTTCCTTGTCAACAGAGAAGTCAGGCCTTCTTTGGCAACAAACTCCCTTGAAGCAAAAGGAAAACATGGTGCTGGTGTCTTGCCACAATCACGAGGCCTGAAAAGATTGCTTCAGACTTAGAGGAAGCTCCACTCGGTAATGCTACATAGGAAGAAATCCTTGCGAGCCTTCTAGAGCTTGTAGAATTTGATATAGATGAGGAAATAGATATATAACATCAGCGGTTTTGTTTTTTTACCTCGTAACCCATGAAACTCTGGGGATTTCACAGATGGGCCTTGGAGGCAGCGGGGAACAGTGAAAGCACAAGCGGAGAGATCTGTTTCCTCTGATTTATGTGTTGGTTCTGGATTCTGTTTGCTTGACCAAGCCTTTTTTTGTTTTCTCAAAAAATAGTTGGATAGAAATTACAACCGGTGATTTGACCTATGTCTCAGCCAGAGAAGGGCAGGGCCCTTTGGTGTATCCCTGTCGGCTTCAGAGTGAAATCTGTGTTCCCCCTCATCTGTGTACCCTCGCCCAGACCCTCAGTGTGTTTCCTGTCCCTCAGTCTTTCTTTGCAGTCTGAAGCTTGTTGCATATGCATGCTCTTTCCACAGGAAGTGCTGTCCACATCCCTCATCTGTCACCAGGCAATGCAGGGCCAGGGATATAGTTCAGCAGACTAAGTGCTTGTGTAGGTAAGCACAGGGGCCATGGTTCGATCCCTGGCACCACATGTTGTGCGGGCCCCACCCCCAGGCACGCTGAGCCAGTGATGGAGTCTGGGCATGGTGGTGCACACCTGTAATCCCAGCACTAGGGAGGCAGAATCCAAGAGGATCACTACGAGTCAGAGCTGTGCAGTGAGACCCTGCACCAAAAAAAAAAAAAAAAAGTTCCGATGTAACTCTGAATAATCAATACGTATCAATGAAAAAGTGGAAATCTTTAGATGAAATCCTATCCGTTATCATTTAACTTACCACTTAAGCTCTAAATTTACCTCTTTACCTGTCTTCATTGAAGGTAGATTTTATATACAGCAAAAACGTTATTTCAAGCTTTGTTTTATTTGATTTACTTTTTATTTATTTCTATTTATTTGGAATAGGCTCTCGCTGTGAAGCTCAGACTTGTGTGTAGTGCGCCTACTGTCTCAGTCTCTGAGAGCTAGGACTACAGGCGACACCATGGCTGGTTTCAATGCCATCTTGGCAGGAGCCTGACAAGGTATGCAATGCCAGGGATAGAACCCTGGTCCTCGTGCTTGCCAGTCAGGTGCTTAGGCCACCGAGCTATCTCCCAGCCTCTTTTTTTATATATATATTTTAATATGTACCCAAAGCATTATTATACCCTACCTGGGTATAATATCGCGATTTCCAAGGGCATACTTTATCTACAAGTCTCCTCTGGAATCATACAATCAACAAATACAGAATTGTTTGTTATCAGTTGTTGTGGTGAAGATCAAAACTGTGCTTTTGGAAGGTGATGGCTTGGTGTTGGGAGGTGGGGCTGGTAGGGAGGTGGTCACTGGGGCATGATCCGGAGGCCACGCACACACACTCAGGCCCTTCCTTCTTCCCCTGGCTGCTGAGAGGTGAGCAGCCTCCCGTGGGCCTGCTGCCACGCCTTCCCGCCTGGGAGCCAGCCGACTGTGGGCTGAGAGTGTGGCTGATATGCATCCCTCCGGCTTCAAGTTGCGTGGTCTTCTGCTGTGTCTCAACAGGAAAGCGATGCAGACAGATTTTGGAAAAAAAGATAAATAAAGGACAGGTGTTGGCACCAGAAGTGGTGTTGTTGCTGTGACTTACACGGTCATGTGTGATTCAGAACCGTTTGGATAATTTGAAATGGCTTGGAGATGCCACCGAGAGAAGCCTTAGAATACCATCAGCTGAACTGGATGCGAGGTTCTGGTTGGAGCTCAGAGGGCCAGAATGCAGATAGAAAAGCAGACCAGAAAGACAAAGCTCAGGAGGCTTTGCAGGTAGAAACTCTATTAGAGGTGCTCTGTGTGATACTTTGACAGAAAATTTGTCTCTGCTCTGTCCATGCCCTGAGATTTTGTGGAAAACAGATCTGGTATAAGAAATTTCAAGGTGGCTCAACATTCAGGCTGTTGTAGGAATACTGCTGGCTGCGTTCAGCCTGTTTTCTGCTGACAACCACAAGCAAAAGGCCATTAAAAAAAAGTTTTCAGCTTAGTCAGAAAAAAAGTACTTGTTGGGGCCCGGCAGGATGGCTCAGTGGTCTAAAGCACCTGCTTAGGAAAGTTTAGGCGGCTGCAGGGACCACGGTTCGATCCCTGGCACCACATGTTGTGCCAGCCCTACCCTCAGGGCAGGCTGAGTCGGCCATAAAAATAAATAAATAAACAAACAAAAGTTCTGAAACAAGAAAAATAAATAAAGAAAAGAAAAAGAAAAAAAGTACTTCCAGCCGGGCGTGGTGGCACACACCTGTAATCCCAGCACTCGGGAGGCTGAGCCAGGAGGATCGGTGCGAGTTCGAGACCAGCCTGGGCTACAAAAGTGAGCTCAAGGCCAGCCTGAACTGCATAATGAGACCCTGTCTCAAAAAGACAAAAAAAAAAAAGTACTTCCAAAGGTGTTGTCTTGGAGTGTGCAGTTGGTTAAAAAAAAAAAAAAAAAGAAATTAAGTACTTTCCAGTAAGGACAATAGGAAAGGTACCATGAAGTCACAGATAAGCCCCTCAGCTTGGAAGGCTACAAGATGTTAGCCAAAGACTTTGCTTTGAGAGCAGAACCCCTAGGTGACATGCTAGAGAAAAGTCACTGAGGATATTAGCTCCCCAAGATTCTCTTCATAGTGCTTATCTATCCAGGCGTGCAGAGGCCTCTGAAGCTCTGATCCAAGGGGGCTTGGCTACTGCTCTAGCTGGCCGCAGACCTTGGCATGATGCATGTGGTGGTGGTTTTATAGGAATGTAGAATACAAGTGTTTCAGGGTCAGAGACGCTTCTCATTTCTCAGAAGACCAGGGAGGCCACTAAGAGGGCAGTGCATGAAGCTGTGAGGGTGAAACTAAAGTGCAGTGGAGAGAGCAGCAAACTGGAGAGGTCAGGAACGCGGAACATCTGAAGAAAGGTATCAGGAGAGAGAAGAGCGACTGTGAAGCCATGAGTGTGCAATCACGAGCAATGCCACGGAGGCAGAGCCACCACGTCCGTGGGAGCCGACATCTTGTTACCACAGCTTGCCCTGAGAGCTCCACATGACAAGATTGAACATGTGCCCTGCTTCTTGGTTTCGGTATCGTTTTGTTCCCATTCCTTCCTATGCCTCCTGTCTTCCTTTTTGGGAATGATAACGTTTACCTCTTGGCACTGTGTATCAGCTGTGTTTAATGTTTTTTTTTTATTTCTACAGTGCTCGCAGCTGAGAGTTGCCTGGAGTTTCAGGCGAGACTTCGTACTTGGACTTTTTAGCAGTGCTGGAGCTGTTCGCATTTGGAGGTGAGCTAAATGCTTTGCGTAAAGTGAAGGCGGGAACCTTCCGGGATGGGGCGGAATGTTACGGTTTACATTAAGAATGCCCGTCAAAGCCTGTGAGCTCATAGGCTGGGCCCTTGGGAAGGTGGTAAAGACATGGGGGCCACGTAGCTGATTCGCTGCTAGGGTCTGGATGAAAGGAGCACATCACTGGGGACAGAAACTGGAATGGGATGTGTTATGGTTTGTGTCTAGGTGTCCCCCAAAGCCTCATGCAGTCCTGAGGTGGGGACTTTTAGAATTTGAGATTAATACATGATCCACTGGGATTATGAATGTTCTGCTGGGATTACAGGTCTTAGTGCTGATGGGGTTAGGGTGTGAATGCTGCGCCCAGCCTGCATGTAACAGAAGAGAGACAGAGACAGACACCCTCTGTTGCCATGGTTGTTGTTCCACTACCATAAATGGATGCTCTCTGCCCTGTGCCACGCAGTCTTGGAGCCCCCTGAGCATGGACTGAAACCTCTGCTAACTGCGAGCTAAATAAACCTTTCCTTCCTTCATTTTGGGTCTCGGGTATTTGTCCCAGCAACGAGTAAAGAGTAACTGAGACAGGGTGTCTCCCTATCCACCTCCTGCCTTTGCTCCCCCATGGTGTGAGCAGCTTTTCCTCTCCTGGACCCTTCCTCCATGCTTCCTGTCTGGAAGCAGCTGACCATGGACCGAAAGCATGAGTCCCAATGCTCCTCTTCTGCTGCAAACTATAGCAGCTTCTGAATGTGGCCCATAGGGGCTGGGGAGATAGCTCCATGGCACAAGTGCCTTCCAGGCAGGTGCAAGGTCGTGAGTTTGAACCCCAGTCCCAGGGAAAAAAGAAAAATCGAATGTGGCTTATAAAACATTTCTAAATTATTTGCCAAGAGACATTCCTTGGAGAAATCATCTGTGTCTTTTCCTTAAAAATGCCTCCTGGAGAAGGCTGACAGCAGTGTATGCCAACACATGCTGGGGGCTCTATACCAAGGGACTCAAATGCCATAAGTCAAGTTGGCACACTTCAAGAGCATCCAATGCTGAAATTGTCAGTGCTAAACCAACATAAAAGAACTGAGTTTTACTGACTGCTCCACTGGAAAGCTTTTCAAGTAATTTAAGTGGGAACATATTTTTATAAAATATGACAATTTTATAAGGAACTCTTCAAAATTTCAGATCTTAAGTAATTTCATAAAATTTGAGAACTTGATAGTAACATGTTATAGTAAATTGTGTGTGTGTGTGTGTGTGTGTGTGTGTGTGTGTGTACAGAGAGAGAGACACACAGAATCATACTGCACAGTGATATAGTAGCTGTGGATTTAGAAATCCTTTTCTTGATACTATTTAAAATATTTAGCTTAATTACCCATTAATATTTACATTCCCTCTATAGCATTTCATTTAACAACATTTAGTTGTAAGTTATAATTTTGCTGAAAAAAGTTAGACCACATTAGAAGCATATAATAAACAATGTTTCTCCATAGATATTGAATCCAGTGAATGAAATCGTCAACATTTTTCTACATACTCCAGCAATGCTGCACATACAAATATTCAAACTAATGGAAGATTATCTTAATTTTGCCACAGATTGTGGAAAGTTAGGTCACTTGTGAGTTTTCTCTCCAGATATTATAAGGACCTTAATTCATTTAAAAAAAAAAAAACCTTTTTAGGGCCAAGCAGAGAGCTCAGTGGACTAAAGTGCCTGCTCAGGCAGGCTCAGCGACCGAGGCTTGATGACATGGTGTGTCGTGCTGGCCCCGCCCCCAGGGCACGCTGCAACAGTGACCAAGACTGGGCGTGATGATGCCCCCTGTAATCCCAACTCTTGGGAGGCTGAAAACAGGAGGCTCACTACAGGTCCAGTCTGTGTAGTGAGACCTCGTAGACCTTGTACTAAATACGTTTGGAAAAATAAAATATCTTTTTATTGTATAATAATATATTAAAATGAGTATTGTTGAATTTTTAATATAAATGCCATACAAAAATCAAATTTAAACAAGACTAAATCACTAAGGTAGGCTGTTCTATTTATTGGCTTGTCTTCACAAGTTTTGAGTTCGTGACAATCAATGGTGCTGTTTCATAGCCATTAAGCTTTTTTTTTTTTTTCTTTTTACTTTTTTATTTTTCATCTTTTTGAAACAGTCTCACTTACACAGTTCAGGCTGGTCTTGAGCTCACTTTGTAGCCCAGACTGGTCTCAAACTCACAACTATCTTCTTGCCTCGGCCTTTGGAATGCTGGGATTGCCATCACATCTGGCCCCCCTACTTAATCATCTTAGTCAGCAGGATGTCAGCTCTAATTTGATCAGACCTGTACAGATAAAAAGCAATCATCTTGTCATCTGAGTCAGACTCTGGGCAGAGCACATTAGAAAATAATGAGATAGGATCTAGGAACATTTATTTCCTTCCTGATCTGGCCTTGTAAAGCAGTATAACTTTTTGGTTCAAAGGCCATCCTGCATGTTACAATCTGCTAAGGCCATAAAAGGAAAACCTTAGTACCTACTGTCAGATCACAGCAGCTAAGGGCTGCCGATGACAATCTTGTGTGTTAAAATAACAACTATAAAACAACAAACTCTGCTTCTCATCTATTTCGGTAGAATCTTTCCAAAGAGACTGGCATTACGGGGCAGTGCGTCTCACTCTGCATCTGATAAATGTGGAAGGAATAAGTAGGACAATGGTTGATGAAGGTTGCAAAGCTTTCCAGGCGTAAGGATCAGTGCGGGGTAAGCACAGAGGTAAACCTCAGGAGCCCTTAGAAGTTAGGGCAAAAATAGAAACACCCAGGACAGATGTTTTGGAACATGTTCATTATTTGGCAAATACCCTGGAGACTTTTAACACCATGTGAACTCTAAACCGATTACTCATGTATTTATCTAAAAGTAAATATTGCATAGACCATTTCTCAATTCCAGTAAATTTACTGTTGGTTGCTGTAATTTCTAAATCTGAGAAGGAACACAGTTTCATATAAACACAAAACTCATATTTGTGATGGTAGTGGAGAAAAAAAATAACCAGATCGTAGCATTCGTTGGCGTGGTTATTTTGACTGTTATTTTCTTCTCATGAAATTAATAAATGATTTTTAAAAAGCAAACAGGGTCTCATTACACAGCTCAGACTCGTGGTGATCCTCCTCCTTTTCTCCACCTCCCGAGGTGTACACCACCACGATGGGTCTCAGTGGCTAGCTCAGAGTGTCCAGGGGCAGGGCCGGGCACAGCATGTGGTGCCGGGGATTGAACCAGTCTCTGCGCTTGCCTAAACTTACCAAAACAAGCACTTTAGTCTTCTGAGCTATGTCCCTGGCCCTAACTTCTGGAATTTTCCCATACCTATGGCACGATCATGAACAGGACAGATAGTTATCTGGGGCAGATTAACAAATGTCAGGAAACCCAGCTACCTACACGTTATCTTTAAAGCACTTTGAAGTAATAAAGTTAAGAATAGTTCATATCTACTCAACACCCACTATTTTATATTGGTATGTGATTTTTGGTTTTATTAGTGCATGTTTGCAGTACATAATGATTATATTCATCATGAAGAGCAGGAACATGTCTATAATGCATGCTAATTCCACCAGGATTGCCCTGGCTGTACTCACACGATGGCCTGCAGAAGGCTGATGGATGAAAACTCAACTTCCTGGTCACGTGGTTCTTTGCAGGAACGTGACTTGCCTCGAGAGTCCCTGATCAGACAGGCAGCGTGAGCGCTCCCGTTCTGAGCACTGCAGGATCTCACAAGCAGTGCTCGTTATTGTCAAAACTCTAACAAATACCTTGTTAGTCTGAAAATTAAAGTCTGATTTTTTTCTTGGTAGGTGAAAACGAAAAATGCTCACGAGGCACTGCCAGCTTCCCTTGCATGCATGAGGGGATGTGCGTGGTCATGGGTGCCGCCAGAGCTCCAGGTTCTCCTTGGAGCAACAGCAGGGACCATGATTGCTTGAACGAGGAACACTGCGGGTGGAGAAATAACTTATACATGCTTGTATTTGGAAGTGACTTGCAGGGCTGGGGAGATAGCTCAGTAGAATAAGTGCTTGCCTGGCAAGTAGCAAAGTCCTGAGTTCAATCCCTGGTACCAGGAAACACACACACACACACACACACACACACACACACACACACACACAGAGAGAGAGAGAGAGAGAGAGAGAGAGAGAGAGAGAGAGAGAGAGAGAGAGAGAGACTAAAACTTCAATGGGAATGACTTGGCAATAAGGTTGGGAGAACATCTTTAAGTAAAGCTAGGGATAAAAATATCACTCTAGTTTTATCATTTTGAAAGATCCAGAGAAGAAGTATGTGAATAATAATTTATCATTATTGGTTATCTTATGAATCCTTCACCTCTCTTAACATGAGGAGAAAGAGTAAAAAGAACGTTACATTCTCTTTAAAAATTAACTAATGCCTTTGGCATTAACAAATATATTTTCTGTCCAGTAGAGAGCAGTCCAAGTCCATGATGCTGTGGAAAACCAGGACCTAAATATTATAAATGCAGGACTATTAACACTGAGCTATCCCATCAGGTCCTGTCAGGGTAAGAATTTCTGGAATCCTGGCATAGCTACTCCAGTGTGCAGGGTTCCCTTTTATCCCTGTCCTTAGTGGATCAGGTTTTGTGAGCAGCTGGTGTTTAGTTACTAAGCTTTGCAGAATTTGCATGTATACAAACTATGGAATCATAAGAAATCAGTGTTCAGGGACAAGTGGTACCTTAACATTCCTAGGAAAAACAACTGACTATTACTAGCTAGGCCAGTGCCGCATTACTGCTAGCTAAACTAGGACATCCTTGTGGAAATATCGATGAAATTCAGGGACTTTTCACTGATAGATAAACTAAGAAAAAACTAAGAGTCACCAAGGAGGGACTAGATGGTGTAAAGGAATACCTATTAAAGCACCTGCAAGTAGGTGCAGGGACTAGGGATTCGATCCCTGGGCCTGCCATGCCGGCCCCGCCCCCGGGGTGCACTGAGATGGCAATTGAGACTGGGCCTGGTGGCACGCATCTGTAATCCCAGCTCTTGGGAGGCTGTAAACAAGCAGATCACTAGGAGTCTGATCTAGTAGTGAGATGCTGAACACCCTGTGGACCCTTCCCTAACATAGAAAGCAAAAAATAAAGGAATATATCTGTGCGCACATATGCATACAGGAACCACCAAACTTTCTTTCTTTCCTTCTTTCTTTCTTTCTTTCTTTCTTTCTTTCTTTCTTTCTTTCTTTCTTTCTTTCTTTCTTTCTTCCTTTCATGTACTTGGCTGTTATAGAGTCTCACTATCCACCTTGAACTCATAGTGATGCCCCTGGTTTCAGCCTCCCCAGCTCTGCAATTACAGCCATATGCCACTATGTCCCCGACTCTGGCCAGCTCAGCCTACCCTAGGGGCAGGGCGGGTGTGGCATGTGGTGCCGGGGATTGAGCCGCGGCGTCTGTGCTTGCCTCAGCAGGCACTTGAGTGCACTGAGCTCGGCAGCCCTTTTTCTCCTTTCTGAAAGTTTTCACATATGTACATACATCTATGAATGTACAGGAACCACCAAACTCCGTCTTGGATGCTTTTTTGTTCTTAAAAATCGAGACACAATATTTGTGCATATATATGCAGTTCTGTGCTATAATTCAACATTGTACAGCACTAGTAATTCTGTGGTGGAGTTCATTATAGTGATTGTCTTAGTTATTTTTTACTCGTAGCTGGGACAAATGCCCAACACTCAAAATGAAGGAAAGAAAGGCTTATTTAGCTCACAGTTACTGGAGGTTTCAGTCCATAGTCAGGTGGCCCAAGGCTGAGTGGAACAGAGCAGAGAGCAGCCAGTTGATGGTGGCAGAACAGCAACAAAATGGTGGCAGAGGCAGCCAACCAAACAGGGAAGCAGAGCAACAGCAACAGCTCTAGTCTGTCTCTTTGTCTCTCTTTATATTACATTCAGGCTCTGTGCCTTAGAATATCCGCCCTAGACCACACCCATAGTCTCAGCCTTACTCAGACTGATAATCCTATCAGTACTAAAACCCATAATCCCAGGGATCATGGATCAAGTCTCAAACTCTAGAAGTCCCCGCCCAATGACTCCATGAGGCTCTGGGGGGACAACTAGACATAAACCATAACAGTGATCAAGTCAGATGATAAGCACTTTTATCTCCTCAAAGATTAATAATTTATGTTTTTTGGCATGGTCTCACCACGTAGTTCAGGTTGGCCTTGGGCTGATGCAGAGCTTAGCCTCGAACCCACAGCAGTCCTCCTGCCTCGTCCTCTCAGGCCGGGCGTGCAGGCAGGCCCTGCCACACCCAGCCTGAGGATGAATGATTTCTATGTGCTGTGAGCTTTTATCCTCTTCCCCTTGTTCTGACATACAAATTGTTGCTTTGCTGTGCCATAGGAAACCAGAGCTACTTCCTCCTGGCAGTGTGTCGCTGCCTTGTCCCCCGCCCACGTCAGGCCATCCTGCCCCCTCCTACTCTAGCAGCTCCTGCTCTGCTCTCTCCTGCAGAACAACTTTTGGCTTTTCCCAAATAGTAAAAACATATGGTAGTCATCCTGCTCTGTCTGGCTTATTTCGCGTAACCTAATGGCCTCTGGTTCCATCCACGTTGCTTTAAATGACAGGATTTCTTTCTTTTTATGATTAAAAAGTACTCCATTGTGAGAAAATACACCATATTTTATTTATCCAATCATGGGCCCTTTGGCCAATTGCTTATCTTGGATATTATAAATAGTAATGCAACAAACATGTTTATGTAGGAGTTGGTTGGATGAAACAATTTCCTTTCTTTTAAGTATATATTCAGTCATGGGATTGCTGGGTCACGTGGATGTTCTTTTGTTTCTTAGAAAAGAAATCTGTGTATTGCTTTCCGTTGTAACTGTATTGCTCTGCACGCCCGCTGTTGGGGTGCTAGTCTCTTTTCTTGCCAGCACTTCTCACTGTTAGTTTTTAGCTAGTAGTCTTTTTTTCCAGAGTAAGATAGTGTTTCACTGTAGTTTCTCTGACAAATGAGGATGTTGAGTATTTTTTTCATGTTAAAATTGGATATCTGTGCGTTTTCTTTTAAAAAGTGTGTATTCAGATCTTTAGTCCACCTTTCAATTGGATTATTTGGGGTTATACTTTGGAATCAAGTTTGTTCTTAGTCCCTTTTATATTTCAGACATTAGTTCCTTGTCAGATACATGGGCTGCAAATATTTTGCCCTGTTCTCTAGGTTGTCTCTGGGTCTCTGGGTCCTGGTCGTTGTTTCCTTTGCTATGCACAGATGTCTTAGTTTACTATTTGTCTGTTTTTCCTTTGGAAAGGTGTACTTTGGGTATGCTAGCCAAAATGAAACTACCTACATCAATGTCTTGAAGGGTCTCCCCTGTCTTTTGTTGTGTATGTGGAAGTAGGGATCGAACTCAGGACCTTGATCTGGCCAGACAAGGACTTGTGCCCCTGAGCTATCTCACTGGCCCTCCCTGTCTTCTTATATTGATTTCATGGTGTCAAAGGGATGCGTGTAGGACTTTATGAAATTTATGTTGATACCATGGAGATGAGAATTAATTTCATTGTTTTACATCTGCAGATCCAGTTTTATTTTCTATTGTTTTAGTGCTTTATTTATTATTATTGCTATTGGGGTTTTTTTTTTTTGTCTCTTTTTTTTTTTTTGAGACAGGGTCTTGCTATGCAGTTAAGGCTGGCCTTGAGCTCACTTTTGTAGCCCAGGCTGGTCTCGAACTCGCACCAATCCTCCTGCCTCAGCCTCCCGAGTGCTGGGATTACAGGCGTGAGCCACCACGCCTGGCTTATTGTTATTATTAATGTATTTGGTTGCTATGGGGTCTCATTACCCAACTGGGACTCACAGTGATCCTCCTGTTTTTAGCCTCCCCAGTGTTGGGATTACAGGCATGTGCTACCATGCCCAGACTCAGTGGCTGGCTCAGCCCACCCCGGGGGTGGGGCTGGCACAACCTGTGGTGCCAGGGATTGAACCACAGTCCCTATACTTGCCTGAGCTTGCCTAAGAAGGCGCTTTAGTCTGTTCAACTATCACATCGGCCTGTTTTATACTAAAAAACTTTTATTTCTTTAACATGCCAGGGGAGATTAACATATGAAAGGATATTACCTAGTAAACAACTAGAAAATACATCTTGGGGCTTGGGAGATAGCTCCAAGGCACAAGTGCCTGCCTGGCAAGTGCAAGGTCATGAGATTGAACCCTGGTCCCACAAAAAAAGAAAATACATCTTGCTGTGTTTTAGCTATCCATGACTTTGCTTGTTAGAGTCTGAAATGTGTGAGTGTAGATCGCTTCCACACTTGCACACTTCAGAAAGCTCTAAAGGAGGCCTGACGAGGGACAGCGCTTTGAAAATGTACACTCCACCCTACTGTGGCTTAGCTCCGCTGGCAGAAGCCAGCTGGAAACTGGGTGAGTGTGATTCCAAGTGAGGAAGGACACATTTTAGGAAAGAGGCTGACGGAGGAGTTAGCCTGCAGGGTTTTAGAGATGCTCAGAACCATGTTCATCGTGTTTCTCTTCAGACTGAAGACTCTACATCGCTGTCTTCACTGCCGTCATGACAAGAGTGCTTTGTCACCCCTAGGCAGGGCGCAGAGCTGCAGGCGGTTTTTCCCATAGCTATGCTGTCAGAAGACAGCGGCAGCCTTGGACTTGGCCTCCTGCTACCCAAAGCCGCACACTTCAATTGGTAGACATGAGTTAGTGTGTAATTTGTGGTCACGAAGCAGACAAGAACTAGCGGTGCCACAGGCGGTGACTTGGAATGTCAGTCTGGTGGGCTCCGTGCTTGCCAGCCACGCTAGAAAGCTTCGGGAGCCGCTGTCAGGACCGGTTTCCTCACTGCCGCTTCTGTGTTTTCTTGTAAAATGTATGCTTTTCTTCAGGTTCATACTTTGTCATCGAGGAAATAAAAATCAGCTCAAATTGAATGGTAATATTTTCCTTGAAACATGCCAAGGTTACTCAATAAATGAAGTAAGAAGTGTTTCTTCAGTTCGCTGGAAAATATAGTCCTCTGCTTATGAAATATACTAAACTTTATTGGACACTACTTATTTATTGAAACCAATTACTCTTACAATGATGACTTAGTAATATTCTAGGTTGATTGGTAACTAGATTAGTTTTGTTTTAGAAACAATATGCAAATACATGTCATGATGTCTCTTTGTATTTATCCTTGAATGTAACAACGTGTTGTAGTGTCAACAATTTGGAATTGAGAGTGAGGTGATGTAGGTCTCAATGTAATCCTGTAATCTACAGGCATTTGTGATATACTGCACACGTAAGAGACCAAGGGCAAACCAAGGGCAATGCACACAGCATTACGGCAAATTGCTTTCTAAATAGCAGTGACAGAAAAGGAGTCTTAGGTGACCTGCCACTTCCTACAACTGCAGTCATGCCCACCAAGTTACCTAACTGACTCTTAACTCCGATAATAGATTTCCTGTCTAATTTTGTTCATAATATTATGTATGCACAAGTGACGTCGCAACAAGTCCTCCAGTCATTGCTCCCCTAAGCTTTTTGTAGAGACAGTAAAGAGGAGTGGGGTGGCCATGTGCATATTCTAAAACTTAGTCAGAATTTCGAGCTGAGCATTGGGGTGGTCCCTCTCTCTCCAGAGAGGACAAAACATGGCCCTGAAGTGAGAGGACCCGGATGGAGGCCACAGGAGGGCTCTGAGAATCTCAGACAGGGCATAGGGACAAAGGCACTCCAAAGAGCGTGGGTGACTGGGATTTGGCAGATGAGAAATTGTGCCGTGGTGAGAGGAAATATGAAAGTTACCTGCATGTGTTCTCATTGGGGAAGGGGATGATCTTGCGGAGGAGAAAGATAAATCTGACTCTAGATCTCCTGTATTTTAAATGGCCTTTTGGGGACTGGGAAGAGAGCTCAGTAGCGTAAGTGCTTGCCTGGCAAGCACAGGGTCCTGATATCAATCCCCAGTGCCAAAAAAAAAAAGAAAAAAGCTGGGCCCAAAATTTAGCCGGGCGTGGTGGTGCACGCCTGTAATCCCAGCACTTGGAAGGCTGAGGCAGGAGGATCAGTGTGAGTTCGAGACCAGCCTGGGCCACAAAAGTGAGTTTAAGGCCAGCCTGAACTGCAACATGAAGCCTTTGCTATTTCAGATGAGTTGTTCCTTAGCTACCTTCAACCATGCATTGAAATTTATGTCAGGGGTTATGGCTAGACATACATATTTCAGCGCAGGTACAGTGTGACACTGAGTATTGTTATCCTCTTTTTGTACATATTTAGTACTGGGTCTGCAGGTCTTACTGTGTAGAGCGGACTCCTGATTCTCCTGCCTTCAGCCTCCCAGGTGCTGGGATGGTGGTCGCGCGCCGTCACTCCCAGTCTTGGTCCCAGGCTCAGGGCACCCTGGGGGCGTGGCCAGGCATGGAGCCGTGGCCCCTGCACTCTGCCTAAGCAGGTGCTTCAGTTCACCGAGCTATCTGGCCAGCCCTGTCACACTGCCACGCTTCTTCAATCCATGGAGCCTGGGATTCTTGCCATTAGTTTTAGTTCAGCCTGCTGCAGGGTTTTGAAGTTAGCAATGTATCCCGCAAGCTTGTGTCTTCTACTCCCACGCGGGCATGCTAAGCAGCCTAAGTGCCTGCACAGCAAGTGCAAGGACCGAGGTTCCATCCCCAGTGCCCACGCTGGGCCAGTCCCAGAGCCCTGCAGCCCTGAGCTGGCCCTGAAACCAGGAAAGGTGGCGCACACCTGTCATCCCAGTGCTGGGGAGGCTGAGACAGGAGGCTCACTAGGAGTCAGGGCTTCGAGGTGAGACCCTGAACCAAATAAACAATAGATAAAAGATTTTTAAAAAAAATTTAAGAAGCAAACTATAAAGAGTTTAATAAAAGTATAGACAAGAAGTGTCACGGCTCGTTTCTAGATGTCGCCTCCCCCAAGTCACCTAGACCTGCAGGGTGGGCTGAAGCTAGCGTGTGCGACCAATTCATGGTGATGCTGAGATCAAGGGTGCAAGTGCTAGGCCCACCCGGGGACAGGCGGTCTGCGTGCAGCAGGGGAAGAAAGAAACCTCAACGCTTTCTGATCTCTCGAAGCTGCTTCTGCTCATCTGAGCAACAGGTCTGAGGATAACCGTAGATAGTGTAACAGGGGTGCTAATTAGCAGCTCTGGTTCTGAAAATCTATAACATGTACGCTGTCCTGCTGCTCTCTTTGCTTCTGATATTTGCTTTTGCTCTTCAAAATAAAATAAAAGGAAAGGAAAGAAAGAAGTTTGCTCTCTCTGTCCCTGTGTCTGTCTGTCTGTCTATCTTTGTCTCTCTGTCTCACTCATTCTGTCTCTACCTCGCTGTCTCTGTCTGTCTCTCTGTCTGTCTTTTTTTTTTTTTTTTTTTTTTGTCTTTTTTGAGACAGGGTCTCGCTATGCAGTTGAGGCTGGCCTTGAGCTCACTTTTGTAGCCCAGGCTGGCCTCGAACTCGCACCAATCCTCCTGCCTCAGCCTCCCCACTGCTGGGATTACAGGCGTGCGCCACCACGCCTGGCTTGTGTCTGTCTTTCTCTGTGTGTGTTTCTCTCTCTCTGTCTCTCTATTTGTGTCTGTCTGTCTGTCTGCCTGCCTGTGTCTATCTGTCTTTCTCTGTCTCTGTCTCACTCACTTTGTCTCTGTCTCTGTCTCTGTCTTTCTGTCTCTGTCTCTATCTCTCTCCCTCTCTGTCTCTTTATCCCTCTCTCTCTGTCTCTCTGTCTCTCTCTTGCTGTCTCTCGCTCGCTGTCTGTCCCTCTCTCTCCCTCTCTGTCTCCCTCTTTCTCTGTCTCTCTCTCTGTCTCTCTCTCGCTGTCTGTCTCTCTCGCTGTCTCTGTCTCTGCCTGTCTCTCGCTGTCTGTCTCTCTCTCTGTCTCTCCTGCTGTCTGTCTCTCGCTGTCTGTCTCTTCCTCTCCCTCCCCCTCTCTCTCCCTCCCTCTCTCGCTGTCTCGCTGTCTCTCTCTCTTCCTCTCTCCCTGTCTCTCTCTCTCCCTCTCTTCTTTCGCTCTCTTCTGCCGCTATATGCTGCTGTCCCTTTGCCAAGCCGCCCCGCCATGGACCCAGCCCACGGTGGACTGAAGCCTCTGTGAACTGTGAGCTAAACCAACCTTTGTTCTTTTCGCTTTGGTTGTCAGGCACTTTATCTAGCGACGAGAAAAGTGACTAAGACGACAGGAAATGGGGAACTAGAACTTCTGCAGAAGGGCGACCCCAAGAGCTAGGGGAGAGGGCGAGGGGCGGGAGGGGTTGAGAAGAGGCTGCGCTGTGCTGCGCATGCGTAGCCACGCCCCCAAGGAGTGCCTCCGCTCTGCAGTGTGAACGAATTGATAAGAATTAAAAATTGAAAATACATGTAGGGCCAGCGAGATGGCTCAGCGGTCCAAAGCACCTGCTTATGCATGCTTAGTCAACCACAAGGAGCGCGGTTCGACCCTGGGCACCACATGCTGCGCCAGCGCCACCCCCAGGGCAAGCGGAGTCAGCCATAACATAAAAAGAAAAGGAACTCTGAAGAGCTTCTGTGACAACTTTTATTTTATAATATCCCATTAGTAAGATCAAAATAGATATACTGTACTGTATTCAAACACACAAAATTCGCCCAGCAAGTTCAAGGGCCTGAATTCAATCCCCAGTTCTAAAAAAAAAAAAAAAGTACAAAAAGCATAATAGGTTCACGTCATTCTTCACCAACAATTTTAGGGGCTCCTAGGAAGGCACTTATTTCCTTTTACACTGGCTTGGAACTGGGTACTTTCCCACTGCATTTTAGGAATAATATTTCTTCACTTGAAAACCTTGTGTGCCAAGGCTCTTTGTCCACCTGGAGCTCAGAGGTTCCACATGTTCGTGTGCCTGTGATACAGGAGGACACCAGGCCTACTGCCTGGCTGTCACATCCCTGCCTGGGAGGGTGCCCCTGGGACAGCACAAGACCTTCTGTGCTTTCAACAGGTGCTACGGTTTATGGGTGTTTGTCCTCCCAAAGCCTCATGCAGCTGTTGGAGAGCAGCTCTGCAGTGGGTGACTGGTGCGTGACCCAAGGCTGGGGCTGTGGGTGCGAGTGCTCCGCCCAGCCCGAGGCAGCCAGCCTGAATGTAGCCCGAGAGGGACAGACAGACGGACTCGCTTTTTGCAGCTACTGTTGCTTCGCTCTTTCTGCTGCCATGAACTGCTGCCCTCCGCCACGCGACCTCTGCCTGGGAGCCAGCTGAGGGCGGAGGTGAAACCTCCACTAGCTGTGAGCTAACACAAACCTTTCCTTCCTTCGTTTTGAGTGTCTGATACTTGTCCCAGCAATGAGAGAAAAGTAAATGAGACAGCAGAGCAATCTGGTGGAGCTCAATGCTGGAAACTGGATCTCTGGAGAGTTGTTCCCTTGGATTAAAACCAAACAAACAAACAAACAAACCTAGCATTGAAATTACTGAGGGAAAAAAGTGACTAGTTCTTAACTTCTTTCCTGATTCCCGAAATGAGCTGTGACAGAACTCTAAAGACCGAGGGACTGGCCAAACGACCAGTACGCTACCAACAGGGCTCCTCAAACTTCTTTTTCCAAATTAGACTATTCATATATGTCTGTGCAGGTATGCATATATAAAATACTGAGTTAATCCTTTTCTTTTTTACAATAATTGTGTTCGACATACTTGCCATAAACCCAAATTACTGAATCCAATACTATTATTTCTGAGAGAAAGCTAGCGTTTGACTCTCACAACCCTTTCCTTGCAGCGTTTCATTTGATCAGTATAGAACCTTTCAATGTATTTTGGAGGCTTAGACATTTTAGTTTATATCATTGATTTCTACTGAACTTAGGGTCAAAAACAGCAAAACTCCTGCTTCAAGAAAGCTTCTGAGATGCATATATTTTCTCTGTAAGGCCCAGTACAACTTTCTGTATTGGGAACAGTCAGACTTCAGTGGTACTTTGGAGTCTATTTTAAACAACAAAATCACTAAGAGAAAAGTTCCCCATTCAGTGGATATAGCTCAGCAGCACAAGCACCTGCATGGTACTGAGTTCAATTCCTGATACGCACAGAAAAAGAAGTCCCCAAATGCACAAGGCCGGACCTTAAAGAGATCCTGTAAAGGACACATATTTGAGAGCTGAAACAAAAAGAAAGAGCATTATCTTATTGAGTCTTGGCTGGAAATTTAGGGGAAATCCCACGCTTTTTTTCCATTCTGTTCATATATGTGAGCCACTGTAAAACATCCTGACTATGGATTTTGTAGCTGAATACAATTATAGTGAATGGGCCAAGTTTCACATACAGAGCCTGTGAATGCGACGGAATGACTACACTTACACATGCACATATGTTTTTTTTGCTACTGGTCTCAATGTTCCTTTTAGAGCTGGTAAAAATAACCTGTTGCTTATTTTTTATTTTTTATTTTTTAAAGACTACAAAATAGTGATAGAAAAACAAACAGCATTAGAAAGGATACATAATTTCACTAAGCAAAGTAATAGAAATTCAACAATGGTTGTTGTGCTGCACTTCAGATTAGCTGCTCAGGTCACCAGATAGAAATTCGCAAGACTCATTTAGAGATAAAACAAAACAAGATTGTGCATGGTGGCTCACACCTGTAATCCCAGTGCTGGGGAGGCTGAAAACACGAAGATTACTCCAAGTCCAAGCTGTGCAGCAAGACTCTGTTTCAAATACATAAAGATAAACCAAAACAAAATAATAGCAGAAAAGTTGTAAGAACTTCAGAAGAAGAGGAAGGAGAAGAACAAGAAGAGGAGGAGGAAGGGGAAGAGGGAAGGAAAAGCAGAAGGAGAAGGAGGAAGAGAAGAAGAAGAAGAAAAAGAAGAAGAAGAAGAAGAAGAAGAAGGAGGAGGAGGAGGAGGAGGAGGAGGAGGAG